>CM026276.1:18256006-18499539 GCA_014851415.1 Cnaphalocrocis medinalis | reverse complement strand
GTGTTATTGTTAAACATCATAAATTAACTACGATTAAGTATGTAATGTACATATCTATTAAGTACAATAAATTAAAAGGGAGCGGCGCGGCGCCGTCGCTGTAGACGACGCGATTTCCAAATATTAAAGGTTGGCAGCGCACTTGTAACTCCACTGGTGTTGCAAGTGTCCATGAGCGGCGGCAATTGCTTTACATCAGGTGATCCGCCTGCTCGTCTGCTACCTATCACATAAAAAAAAAAAAAAAAGTATATTAGCGGACCATAAATGCGCTGTCTTTCATCGAGTGAGAATGGAATGAGGGTACCGGAGGCCCAAAGGGAAAGGAGGTTAAAGGTTGTCTGCGCACTTCTGATTCTACTGGTGCTGGGTGTCTGTGCTTCATCAGCAACCCACGCTCGTTCACTGCATGTCGTCTCCCACTTGTGCAGGGCGTCCAACACTAGATAGTTTGCCGAGTCGCGGTCTCCCTCAAGGATTACGGCTCCAACGGTTGTCAGTTCTGCGGCTAATGTGACCAGCCCACTGCCACTTCGTTTTTCTAATTCGGTGGGCTATGGTGACTATGCTTACCATCAGGTATCCGTCTGGTCGTCTGCGAGTATCACAAAGAAAAAGTGACAGCGATGTCTTAGGTCTTTGGGACCGTTCAATTATTACGTAAGCATCGATGGGGGCAGGGGGGGTCTTGGCTCTGCTTACTTTTGATAAATTCAGGAAGAAAAGTATATTTTATCGCAAATTTTTGCTGACAAGGGGGGGGGGGGGTTAGATTACCCAAAAAATCTGCTTACGTAATACTTGAATGGTCCCTTTTTTATTATTTTATGGCGACGCGCGCCAGGACCTCGAAAGTAGGATTCATTTACACTTGTTTATAGCATACTTGCTGTCACCCGCGACTTCGTCCGCGTGGAATATTATCTTAGGGAAGCATTTTTTATTATTTAATCATTTTTACTCCCTCCCTCCACCCCTTTTAATCCCTTGCTACCCCCATTTCGCAATAAAAACTTACACCACTGGTGTTGCAGGGTCCATGTGCGGCGGCGTTTTCGGGTGCGCTTCTTCGTAGGCTTCTTATTAACTCAAGAGTTCAGTATGAAGCCAAGGACAAGTCCATTTTCAATTGAATCGATGGCGGTGTTCACTCACCATCAGGTGACCCGCTCGCTCGTTCGCCTTCCTATATTATAAAAAGTTTTTTTTAATTTTTTGTCTGTCTGTAAGTCTGCTTTGTTTCCCCTAAGGAAAGTAAATTAAATTATGGTGGGAGCTTAAAATGTAACCGTTCCATTTCCGCCCCCAGGGCGTGGGTGGCGCGGCGCGTGAAGCTGGACCAGAACCTGGAGCTGCAGCTGTTCTACCGCGACTGCGAGCAGGCGGAGGGCTGGATGGCGGCGCGCGAGGCCTTCCTGGCGCCCGGCGACGCGCCCGACGCCGCCGACCCGGACGCGCACCAGCCCGACAACGTCGAGCAGCTCATCAAGAAGCACGAGGACTTCGATAAGGCCATCAACGCGCATGTTAGTACTGCTGTAAAAAAACAGTCAATGTTTTTTTTAGCAGCGCATTTGTGACACCACTGGTGCTGCAGGTGTCTATAATAGCTTACCATTAAGTGATCCGGCGGCTCGTCTGCTACCTATATCATAAAAAAGTCACATAAACTGTGGGAGAGCCATGCTTCGGCATGAATGGGCCGGCTCGACCGGAGTGATACCACTGCCTCACAGAAAACCGGCGTGAAACCGCCCCTGTGCTGTGTTTCGCCGAGTGAGCGAGGGTACCGGAGGCCCACCCGGGGGGGGGAAGGGGATAAAAGGTTGGCAGCGCACTCTAAACTCCACTGGTGTTGCAAGTGTCCATGGGCGGCGGCAATTGCTTGCCATCAGGTGATCCGTCTGCTCGTCTGCTACCTATCACATAAAAAAACAACTGCTGTTTTTGAAAATCTGTAGTAAAACATTCCTCTGTAAATTAAATTTTAAAAACTTATAATTGCCTAGCTATAAGCACCAGATAATTACACGTTCCGCGTTCACCATCGCGCTTACCATCAGGTGATCCGTCTGCTCGTCTACCACCTATCACATAAAAAGAAACACCACCAATTTGTTAAAGCAATAGGCCTGTACAGTAACTATAGATGGCAGCACTTTGCACTGAATAACGTGACTAATTAAATTCAAATAGATGGCACTAGTTGGCAGCACCGTCGCCCACGCTCCCTATAACAGATTTAGAATGTTCACATTACTTGGCAGGAGGAGAAGATCGCTCAACTCCAGACGCTGGCGGACCAGCTGATCGCGTCGGAGCACTACGCCGCGTCGCCCATCGACGACAAGCGCGCGCAGGTGCTGGACCGCTGGCGACACCTCAAGGAGGCGCTCATCGAGAAGCGCTCCAGGTGTGTACTTGTACTTTATTTATCTATCTATTCTATACTGTTTATAAAGAGGATTATTGCATATCAACAAAAAATCATCAACTTCACGGCTTATACGCTACTAGCGGCCGCCCGCGAACCCCTTACAACCCCCTTTTCGCAATAAAAAGTAGCCTATGTTCTTTCTCAGGGTCTAGATCATCTGCATACCAAATTTCATTTAAATCCGTTGAGTAGTTTTGGCGTGAATGAGTAACAGACAGACAGACAGAGTTACTTTCGCATTTATAATATTAGTATGGATAAACTGAAAAGGCAAAACACTTGCGCGATGTAATCGGCCCCCAGCGCCACCTATGTTTAGACCCGAATCGAAGTGAGGGGCCGCTATTTTCAATACAAACGAGTATGACATAATCAAGAGAACATCCGAAGAACAAAGTCCGATCTCTTATATTAAACATATTGTAAATCGGACTTTATTCTTTGGAGCAGTCGTATGCATGTCTCATTGCTCACAACTGTTATTAACATCAACTGTAAATATTCTTAAGGTCTCCCCCACCCCTTTTCTTAGCGTTTTATTCCCAGTTGCGTTCAAAGCTGTCGCTTTGGAGCCCGGGGTACACTTAAACCATGATTCAGAAATTGGGGAGTCTGGTAATTTTTTTTTTTATGAGATAGGGGGCAGACGAACGACGGTTCACCGGATGGTAAGTGATTACCGCCGCCCATGGACACCCGCAACACCAGAGGAGTCCCAAATGCGCTGCCGACCTTTTAAGAATATACATAATTATAATTATAATGAACCGACGCACGTCTGACCTTCGCAACTCTTTAACAGGGGAACTAGATAGCTGAAATATGGTTACACGTTTTAGGAACTATTGGAAACGTTCAGGTTTCCTCACGATATTTTCTTTCTTTCATCTAAAAAGTTGCTAAAAACTACACGAGATGGATGGTCTCTTATGTAAGGTAAAAATTAAATTATTCCGTATTGACTACCTTCATTATATCTATAGTATTCCTACTGAATCTTATGTAACAGAAGGCTGTCTTGTTAACTTCTTATATCAGGTAAATTATATTCAAAAACTGTTCCGTGTGGTACTGTTGATGGAATGGTTGACTCAGTCCATGTATATATAGCATAGACCTGTGAACGTATAGAAGGTAGGCTCCTGCTCACTAAAATATTTTGCATGGCCTCGCGTTACAACGTCGTCGGCGAGGACTAAGTCAACTGGTCCAACTCCAGTAGTAATAATATTGCAAATTCACAATAAATACCCAACCGTGCGAATGTGTACAAAGTAACCCTTCATATTTGTCCTCCCCTCTCCACTCGTTCCGTCCTGCTGTGGATGGATGCCGCCAGAGCTGAGATGCAGTATGTAAAGTGTTCAAAACTGTTTAAAGTGTGTTTTGTGCGTTATGGTGCAGTTTCCGATTTGGTCCATGAAGGGATGCGAGACGGCTGGCTGTCTATTCGACTGCATGAGATCTGAGGGACTAGCGCGGACATTCAAAGAATTGGGTATTTGACTAAATTTTTTTATGTGTTTAATCAAAAGACGCCTCAATTTAAGAAACATCGTTGAAAGAATCACTTGATTCTCATTTGAATTACCTGAGATATCACAACTTTAAGAGCACATATTTTGGGCAAGCCCAAAAACGCTCTATACAAATGGCTATTGTATTGTGACGTCACAATGCAAACTCTTGTATGCGCGTCTAGTAAATTTTGTATGGTAGCTATATCAAATGTTTCGTTGAAGTAAATGGTTTTATAATAAAAGTTGGTGGAAAATGAACGGGTAGTTCAATGATATAATTATTATTTTTTAATTTTATACTTAAAAAATGGACTTGCCTATGAAACTTTGAATGCTCACAAAACCAGCTAGACGATATATTTTTAACTGAAAATGTTGGCCATTGGTTGTTATTTACCAATATTTTAATAGAGTATCAATATTTTTTACTAAATCGAGATTAGTCAAATACCCAATTCGTAGCGTTAAAGTACCGTGCACACGCTACGATTACGATAGTGCTCAGCACGAAGTACCTTCGTCGACGTATCTTATCGTACCATTTCCTTCAAGAATGTATTGGATACGTAAGCGTGAACGTGCGCTCACGTTACAGTACTATTTTTTCTAACGTGTGCGCTGACAATATTAGTTATGCTTACGTACTATAGATGAAATCTTCAATATTTATACAAATTATTTACGATACATATACGCTACGGTTTCTTTGAAAAGTTCGTGCCAGGCCTTCTGCTTGTATACTTGTGTTTCCGCTACGCCTTCGTCTCACAAATACTCCGCTCTTATTTAAAAGAGATCAAGCAACCCATGCGACCAATATAAATTGTTTCAAACAACTTGTGAATCAAGTTGAAGAAGTGCTTTATCTTTACAACTCGACGCCTCTTGGAGAAGCGTCCTTGATGTTTTTTTTTTCTATATTGAGAATACAATGCGTTGACTGGACCAATGGGTGGCGTCAATGGCATTTCTTGCACGTTTACAGTGCCATAAGTTTGCTTTTGCCGGTAGGTAACATAAGACGACTACACTTTCCAGTTGAGAGAGATAGAGAAATAAGATTGCTCTCTTCTTTTGACCGGCTAAAACATACTCGTCGCACTAAAAGAATCGTACTATAGTCGCTCTTCTCCTGCCCATACGGCCGGTATTGATACTCACGTTGTGAACTAGGTTGGGAGACGAGCAGACGCTGCAGCAGTTCTCTCGCGACGCCGATGAAATGGAGAACTGGATCGCCGAGAAACTGCAGCTCGCCACCGAGGAGAGCTACAAGGTATCTATCTTATTTGCCTTTTTGTATTTTATCCATTGGGTTTTTTATAAAAAAGGTTTTCTGTAATATTTTTTGTAAAATACGATAAAAAAAGTGTCAATAGCTTGAATCGAACTTCGATGTTATGCTTCTTGACATATGCTTTGTCATGCTTAAAAGGAGGAACCAGCCTCTATACATTGTATAGTAAATAAACCGTAAAATAAAACGTAAAAATTATTAAAAATAGAAGTATGCTAGCGTAGAGGCGCGCTTTTGTTAGGCAGAAACTGGAACAAAAATGCTGATTTTGTATTTACATAATATTTTTTGTGAAACTTCATGGCGTATTGGTTTATTTAGATTGTGGTTCATTCTTGATGCTGCTAAACCAATAAGAGTGCATCGATATTTTTGATAGAGCCATGATTTACGTTAAGGCTGCTGCTCTCTTCATCGCACTTGCAACTACTAACACTGGTATACGCAGGACCCGGCCAACATCCAGTCGAAGCACCAGAAGCACCAGGCGTTCGAGGCGGAGCTGGCGGCCAACGCCGAGCGCATCCAGTCCGTGCTGGCCATGGGCGGCAACCTGGTCACGCGGGGCCAGTGCAGCGGAAGCGAAGACGCCGTGCAGGTAACATAACTCTTGTCATAATCTTCATAGTCGAAAGGTTAACACGTTTTACTAGGCACAATGTAAAAATACATTAGATTTTTTGTCACTGTATTATTATATAAACTTCTATATCAACATCTCGGTCGTTACCGTATACGTCCACAGCCGATGCTTTACGAGTCGAAGGTATGCTTGGACCATAATCCAGGATTTGGTCAGAGTGTCATCTATTGGATTTTCATTTATAAAATCGCTCATTAAACAACTTCGAAGGCTCTCTGATCATATATCGAAGTTGAATATCTCGCAT
Organism: Cnaphalocrocis medinalis; assembly: GCA_014851415.1. NCBI lineage: Eukaryota > Metazoa > Arthropoda > Insecta > Lepidoptera > Crambidae > Cnaphalocrocis > Cnaphalocrocis medinalis. The sequence continues at coordinate 18,493,395 of CM026276.1, read as the reverse complement.
ATAACGCCATACATATTGGATTTCATTCACGAAATCACTCATTAAACAACTACAAACATTCACTGATGTGATGATACATCAAGCGTCTAACGCCAATTATCGAATTTCATTTACGAAATACCTCGTTAAATATCTTGGAACATTCCTTGATGATTCATTAACTGTGTATCAGGCTCGCTTAGCATCCATCGCGGACCAGTGGGAGTTCCTCACGCAGAAGACGACGGAGAAGTCGCTGAAGCTGAAGGAGGCGAACAAGCAGCGCACGTACATCGCCGCGGTGAAGGACCTGGACTTCTGGCTCGGCGAGGTGGAGTCGCTGCTCACCTCCGAGGACTCGGGCAAGGACCTGGCCTCCGTGCAGAACCTCATGAAGAAGCACCAGCTGGTCGAGGCCGATATACAGGCGCACGAGGATAGGATCCAAGGTATGTAATAGATGTGTCATAAAATCGAGCGAGCGAGCGAGCGTATTTCTTCTTAAAAGGTCGGCAGTGCATTTGCGACTACTCTGGTGTTGCGGGTGTCCATGGGCGGCGGTAATCACTTACCATCAGGTCAACCGTCTGTTCGTCTGCCCCCTATCTCATAAAAAAAGATCGCGATAACGGTTTTTTTTAAATAACTGTCGAACATTAATATACCAATATTTATGCCAATTCTATCTTCATTATATTTTGCATTGCCTTACCCCTTTGCCAATACGCTGTTCATGTCCTCTACCCAAAGGTTGTCAACCTCAGTCTATGATACAGTAAATGTAGATTGTCTTTCCGTCGATCCTCAGCCCATCCGTCGTGTACCATCTGGTGGATTCGCCACACGAGATAGTCCCCATTATCTGATCGTGTCGTTCCGTAGTCATGCGATAGTCCCCACTATCTGGTCGTGTCGTTTGCAATGTGCGTGTCGCTCCGTAGACATGCGATAGTCCCCATTATCTGGTCGTGTCGTTTGCAATGTGCGTGTCGCTCCGTAGACATGCGATAGTCCCCATTATCTGGTCGTGTCGTTTGCAATGTGCGTGTCGTTCCGTAGACATGCGATAGTCCCCATTATCTGGTCGTGTCGTTTGCAATGTGCGTGTCGTTCCGTAGACATGCGATAGTCCCCATTATCTGGTCGTGTCGTTTGCAATGTGCGTGTCGTTCCGTAGACATGCGATAGTCCCCATTCTTCTTCTTCTTCTTTGGGTGCCTCTTCAATCCTGAAGGTTGGCCGCCAGTTTCTTGAACTTCTCCCTATCTTTTGCGAGATTGAATAGATGTTCTACGCTGGTGATTCCGGTCCACTCCCTTATATTCCGTAGCCACGATTTTTTCCTCCGTCCAGGGCGCCTCTTCCCATCAAATCTTCCCATCATTATAAGTTGGAGTAGACTATACCTATCATGTCTTAGCACGTGACCGAGGTACTCAATCTTCCTCTTTTTGATGGTCTTCATTAATTTCCGGGATTGTCCGACGCGCTGGAGTACAGTTTCGTTGCGGACTCTATTTATTTATTTTAAACTTTATTGCACTAAAATGTTAATACAATAGGCGAACTTAATGCCAAGAGGCATTCTCTACCAGTCAACCTTTGGGTCATACAGAGAGAATGATGGTGCGGCGAAAGGAGGTTATGATTTCGCGGAGAAACTGAAAGTAATAGAAATGATTCAGTATTCTAAATTATGTATACTAATGAAATGCCTAATACTTAATACCTACATAAAATATACATAATATAAATAAAATAATATTTATAAATAATAAATCATACAATATATATATAAATATAATATAATACCAAATATATATATATATATATATATATGTACTTAATTTTAAATAAAATAGATAGAATAACGTAAAGCAACTTAAGTAATGTTAAAAATATTAAAAAGCAGATTGAGAAGAGGAGATATGTTCAAAGACCCTTTTTTTAAACGAGTGTTTGGTCAGCGAAGTTCTAATGGGAGGGGGCAAAAGGTTCCAAAGCCGTATAGCCTGCACGGTGAACGAGTTGGTAACGAACGAGGTGTGGTGTCGCGGGGTGTTAAGACGAAGGTTATCTGAAGAACGGAGAGAGCGGTCATGAGTTTGACATAAAAAACGGAACTGATCTTTGAGATAAGATGGAGAAAGTGGGTTGTGAAGAATATTGAATAAAAAGCAAAGGATACGACACTTTCTACGCTGACGTATGGGGAGCCATTTAAGGCGGTTTCGAAAAGAGGAGACGTGATCGTATTTACGAAGTCCAAAGACGAATCTGATGCAATTATTGAGAAGACGATCAAGTTTATTGGTGAGGACCTCAGAGAGATCAGGATAACAGACATCAGCGTAATCAATTATGGGGATTATCAGGGAGTGAACTAGCATGAGCTTGGTAGAAAAAGGGAGAAAGAATTTAAAGCGATACAGACTTCTCAGACAAGCCACCACCCTGCGGCTGACCTCAGCAATATGTGTAGTCCAGCTAAGCGTCGAGTCTAAGTAAAGGCCCAAATTACGCACTGATTGACAATACGGTATGGGTATACTGTCAAATAGGATAGGGGGCAGTTGGCAGATGGTAACTTTAGCAAGCATTCTTGAACTACCTATGATAATAGCTTGACACTTCGTTGGATTTACAGATATTCCAAAATCGCGTGACCAACAGTATATCTTGTTTAAATTTTCATTTATGGAATTTATGACCACGGGAAGATTTTCTGGTCTAGCACTCGCGTACAGTTGTAGGTCATCCGCATACAAATGATACGAGCAGTCAAGGGCAGTAGTGATTAAGTTAATAAAAACCGAAAATAGTAAGGGGGATAGAATACCTCCCTGAGGGACGCCAGTGTTTAGGTGATGCCAGTCTGAGCTGGAGGTAGGAGTGATGACGGACTGGCATCGATCAGACAGGTATGAGGAAAGCCATTCAAGGACGCTGGGTGAAACGTTAAGGGACGAGAGTGCCGCGGAAAGAAGATCGTGATCAACCATATTGAAGGCATTAGAGAAATCAATCAGGACGAGAACTGTCAGCAAACCATCCTCCATAGCCTCTCTCAGGTCATCGGTAATTTTGACAAGGGCTGTGGTAGTGCTATGTGCGGGCCTGAATCCGGACTGAAAGGGATTTGTAAATTAAATTCAGTAAAATAAGAAGAAAGTTGTTTCAGTACCCAGGATTCAGAAACCTTAGAGAGAAACGGCAAGATAGATATAGGTCGAAAATGATTGGGCAGAGTAGGGTTGGTGACCTTTGCAAGTGGATGGACAAGTGCTTTGCGCCATACATCCGGGAAACGACCGGCGTCAAGGGAAAAGTTTATCAAATGTGTAACGATGGGTAAGAGTTGATCGAGCAAAAGTACTATCATTTGACGACTAATTCCATCAACACCAGTTGCCTTGGATGTGATTGAGGTGATAATTTTTTTGATCTCGTCCTGAGAAGCAGGGAAAAATTTGAAAGGACTAGAGTCAGGCAAAGGAATTGAGGCAATATACGCCAGAGTTTTGGCTTTTATATGCGGATCAAGAAGGGGCAAATTGGTGAAATGAGTGTTGATATCATTAAGACTTAAAGAAATTGGTGGATCATTGGGCTTAATTTTGCCAAAACCTAGGGACTTAAGAAATTTCCAAATATTTGAAGCGGTGGATTCTGAAATTTGATTATGAATAAATCGACGTTTGGCTGCCCGAATCATTTGATTGCAGCGATTGCGAGCTTTCTTGTACAGGGACCAATTCTCCTCGGATCTGTCTCTTTTAAATAGTCGGAACACTTTATTTCTCCGTTTCATTGCCATGCGTATACCACGTGTCAGCCAAGGCGCCGGCGGTCGTCTGACCCGAACCAGATGCATCGGCGCATGCACGTCGTAAAGTCGCAGGATCTCCCTATTAAACAATTCCATCTTTTCATCTATATCATCCGCCGCCACAACACATTCCCAGTTTACCTGCAGAGCATCTCGACGTAGATTTTCTACATTTATCTTATTGTAGCTCCTGAGCTGGACTGTTTGAGCCTTCCTTCTAGGGGGTTTTAGTAAATATGACAGGTAAATGAGGTCATGCCTTGAGAAACCTGGCGCCATGAATTGGCCATGATCGGATACCATAGTATTAGAGGATGTAAGAATGTGGTCAATCCATGTATCGTCAGTGTATCTCTATGTATCCAACTAATGCGGAGCATGCGACGGTAACACCACATCTCAAAAGCTTCTAAGCGCTTTATGGTTTTATCTTTTAAAGTCCATGCTTCACATCCATATAGGACTACTGGCCAAATATAACAGAAGAGGATTCTGACTCGGAGCTTTATATGCAATTTCCGACAACACAGTACACTTCTCATTCTGTTGAATGATGCTCGGGAAATCTCTATCCGGGTTTTAATCTCTTGATCAGATTCCCATACTTCATTCACCCAAGCGCCAAGATATTTGTATTGTCGAACCCGCTCTATATTTACACCTCCCACAGAAATGTCCGCACGCAAAACAGGATTCCGGGATACCACCATGAGCTTCGTTTTATTGATGTTAATTGACAATCCTGCTTTTTCACTGCTGTCATTCACTTGTCTACTATAGTCTGGAGATCCTCTACAGACGATGCTATCAAGACAGTGTCATCGGCGTAACGCAAGTTATTAACTAATTGTCCGTTTACTTTGACTCCAGCTTCAACGTTTTCCAACGCTTTTGACATGACAGCCTCCGAGTAAGATGTTAAAAAGCATGGGGACAGTATGCAACCCTGCCGAACGCCACGACAGATCTCAATCTATCAGTTTCCTCGTTGTCTACCCTCACTGTGGCAGTTTGGTTCTTGTACAAGTTACTTATGATTCGAATGTCTTTACCATCAAGACCAATGTCTTCGAGGAGCTCCATCAATTGTTGATGCTTCACACGATCGAAGGCTTTCTCGTAATCTATGAAGCACATAAGTACATCGGTTTGCATATCCCAACATTTCTGTACAAGAACATTTAAAGCGAACAGTGCCTCGCGAGTCCCCATTATCTGGTCGTATTGTTTTCTAATGTGGGTGTCGTTCCGTAGACATGCGATAATCCCCACTATCTAGTCGTGTCGATTGCTATGTGCGTATCGTTCCGTAGACATGCGATTGTCCCCATTATCTAGTGGTGTCGTTCGCAATGTGCGTGTCGTTCCGTAGTCATGCGATAGTCCCCACTATATGGTCGTGTCGTTTGCAATGTAGGTTTCGTTCCGTAGACATGCAATAGTCCCCATTATCTGGTCGTGTCGTTTGCTAAGTGGGTGTTGTTCGGCACAGACATGAACGCGCAGGCGGACGCGCTGGTGTCGAGCGGGCAGTTCGACAGCGCGGGCATCGGGTCGCGGCGCGCGGGCATCAACGAGCGCTTCGAGCGCGTGCGCAGCCTCGCCGCGCACCGCCGCCAGCGCCTGCACGAGGCCAACACGCTGCACCAGTTCTTCCGGGACATCGCCGACGAGGAGTCCTGGATCAAGTGAGTGACTACCCTGACTGTTACCGACCGACATCAACGAGCGCTTCGAGCGCGTGCGCAGCCTCGCCGCGCACCGCCGCCAGCGCCTGCACGAGGCCAACACGCTGCACCAGTTCTTCCGGGACATCGCCGACGAGGAGTCCTGGATCAAGTGAGTGACTACCCTGACTGTTACCGACCGACATCAACGAGCGCTTCGAGCGCGTGCGCAGCCTCGCCGCGCACCGCCGCCAGCGCCTGCACGAGGCCAACACGCTGCACCAGTTCTTCCGGGACATCGCCGACGAGGAGTCCTGGATCAAGTGAGTGACTACCCTGACTGTTACCGACCGACATCAACGAGCGCTTCGAGCGCGTGCGCAGCCTCGCCGCGCACCGCCGCCAGCGCCTGCACGAGGCCAACACGCTGCACCAGTTTCTTCCGGGACATCGCCGACGAGGAGTCCTGGATCAAGTGAGTGACTACCCTGACTGTTACCGACCGACATCAACGAGCGCTTCGAGCGCGTGCGCAGCCTCGCCGCGCACCGCCGCCAGCGCCTGCACGAGGCCAACACGCTGCACCAGTTCTTCCGGGACATCGCCGACGAGGAGTCCTGGATCAAGTGAGTGACTACCCTGACTGTTACCGACCGACATCAACGAGCGCTTCGAGCGCGTGCGCAGCCTCGCCGCGCACCGCCGCCAGCGCCTGCACGAGGCCAACACGCTGCACCAGTTCTTCCGGGACATCGCCGACGAGGAGTCCTGGATCAAGTGAGTCACTACCCTGACTGTTACCGACCGACATCAACGAGCGCTTCGAGCGCGTGCGCAGCCTCGCCGCGCACCGCCGCCAGCGCCTGCACGAGGCCAACACGCTGCACCAGTTCTTCCGGGACATCGCCGACGAGGAGTCCTGGATCAAGTGAGTCACTACCCTGACTGTTACCGACCGACATCAACGAGCGCTTCGAGCGCGTGCGCAGCCTCGCCGCGCACCGCCGCCAGCGCCTGCACGAGGCCAACACGCTGCACCAGTTCTTCCGGGACATCGCCGACGAGGAGTCCTGGATCAAGTGAGTGACTACCCTGACTGTTACCGACCGACATCAACGAGCGCTTCGAGCGCGTGCGCAGCCTCGCCGCGCACCGCCGCCAGCGCCTGCACGAGGCCAACACGCTGCACCAGTTCTTCCGGGACATCGCCGACGAGGAGTCCTGGATCAAGTGAGTGACTACCCTGACTGTTACCGACCGACATCAACGAGCGCTTCGAGCGCGTGCGCAGCCTCGCCGCGCACCGCCGCCAGCGCCTGCACGAGGCCAACACGCTGCACCAGTTCTTCCGGGACATCGCCGACGAGGAGTCCTGGATCAAGTGAGTCTACCCTGACTGTTACCGACCAACATCAACGAAATTAGTTCCACCTTTGGTTTAAGTTTTGACGATCTTTTCCTAGCAAAATTTCAATTCATCAATGAGGGTTTTTTGCAAATGCAACAAGCCGCATCGGCTGATGCAATTCAAAAAATTTTAATTAGTATCTAGTGGTTTTAGTGTACAAATTTGGTGTTACTTCGTGCAGTGAAGTGCCGCAGGCTGATATTAATATAAGAATCATTGAATTGTGTCGTTTTTAACACTGCTATTGTGTGTCGAGTGAGTTGTCACGTGAACAACTTGCTTTGACCTAATAGAGTCTTAAAACCTACGGCTTAAAAATAGTCTCCACAGAATCCTTAGGACATTAAAACGCTAAACACCGGCGTTTTATTGAGTGACTGTGACTTCGACTGACTTCGACTGTTGACTACACTTTATCAAACTACACTTGACATTGGCAAAATTAAATGTGTCGTGAACACAATACAGGCCATATAAATAAAAAAAAAGTTGTTTCATAGCATAACTTCAAAGTTTTAACATGATACGTCAAAATGTAACCAATCCACTTGTACGAGCGTTGTTGGACCTGACGTCAACATAACGCCATCTATCGGATTTTGCATTTGCAATAACCCTCATTGTTATTATTCAATTATTATCATCAATTGTTATTAATCAATTGCCTTAGTTTGCGTTCCCACTTTCCGCTTCAGAAGAAACGCAGCCTTAAAGTCGTAAGACGCAACAAAAACCTTTTCAAAGGCAATAACTACTGATTTTCTATATCTGTTGTCCGCGCCTTAGAAAGTTTGCATTAATCATCCTGTCTATCTAACAGGGAGAAGAAACTCCTCGTCGCGTCGGACGACTACGGGCGCGACCTGACGGGCGTCCAGAACCTGCTGAAGAAGCACAAGCGGCTGGAGGCGGAGCTGGCCAGCCACGAGCCCGCCATCCAGGGCGTGCAGGAGGCCGGCGAGAAGCTCATGGACGTCTCCAACCTGGGCGTGCCGGAGATCGAGCAGAGGACTGAAGGTAAGTTAATTACGTTTATGTAAATACCAGCTGCACCCTTTCGCGTGTTTCGCGCGTTTCGCGCTTTTACTCACCAGGTGGACCGACGATCTGGTAAAGGTCGCGGGAGTCCATTGGATGCAGGTGGCACAAGACCGATCTATGTGGATAACTTTGGGGGAGGCCTATGTCCAGCAGTGGACGTCTTTTGGCTGAAATGACGATGATGATGACCCTTTCGCGTATATTTTGAATGATGTACAATATATCTTTATGGATTGTAGTCTTTATAAACTACTAGTAGCCTTCCCTCACTTCGTTTCGTTCAAGACCGTTCTAGAAATAAACGTTTGCTCACTACAGTGAGCAACATACATGTTGTGGTGATAATGTCAAATAATATTCTCGCGTTCTGCCTGTAAGTTGCTGACCGTTCTAGAAGTACTTATATATGGGTACTATTTAAACGAGCTTCTTTTTATTAGCATTTTTCGCCTCAAAAAATATATGTTACCTTCTAAATTACTAAGTCAGCCACAACCAATGCGCATCTGAATAATAGTATCTCAGCCACTAGTTATTTTATATGTAAGCCACTGTAAATATAACTCAGCATGGCAATTATTTTTTAGCATCTAAATTTGTGGTATGCATTCAAATAGCAACCTTCTAAATTATTAATATATGACACCAAAATAGTAATTATATTAGCTTCTAATTTCATAATTTAGTATGTATAAAATGTAACTCATCCTACATTTATCGATCGTTAAATTTACCTAAAATTGTCATCGAATATTATATTATAGCCACTATTATTATTACACATGAACTCATGGCCGTATATAAGGGGGGGTCCAGGGGGTCCGGACCCCCCCCATTATAATAATAATATAATATAATACATGTAATAAGGCACGCTGGGTCCAGCCGGTCCTTGAATTGTACTTCGGGAGAGCCGCATTATAAAATATTATTACAATTAGGGAAATTGTTAAATCCGAACACGGGGTGGGGGGTGGGGGGGGTGTTTGATTCGTATTTGTTTTGCAATGTGGGACACCCCCCTTGTCAAAGCTATATATACGTCCGTGTATGAACTATTCAACGCAACAACGCGACTATACTAGCCGCCAATCGATTTATATTAATTGTGAGGATTATGAAAACAAAAAGGAAAGTATTAATATTTTTTTACGTATTTATGTAATAAATTCTTTCCACAAATCACAATGATTTTTATTGCAAAATTATTATTATTTGGCGCGTGTAAAAAATATTATTACGCAACTCAAAAAATTGTTAATTCATTTCTTTATGTTCTCATAGCTGGATTTTTTAAAATATATCTCATAATCCTCACAATTAAAATAAATAAATTGGTATCGTTGCGATGGCACCTTAAGGTCGTCCGTTTCTCCATGTTTCTCATACAACTTGATTAGCAGGAAGACTTACATGCAGAAACTTGATTAATGTCAAAATGTCGTCTAAAAAATTATAATTTGTGTCTAGGTGCGCAAAACGTGTAATCTTTCAAATTTAATAAATAAACAGAGTATAAATTCGATTTAAAAAAACGTAGCAATTTGCTAAATCGCTTGAATGTGTGTGTGCAAATTTCTCGTAATAATCGGCGACATCTATAACGAATCTAGTTAACTTCTTAGAAGTGTACTACGTTTGCTTAGCTAAACGAACTGGCTATCGAACAGATGGCGCTGAACTGCAAAAAAAATATGCATGATATTTTAGTGCTTTGTTTATTTATATTCATTTATATTAAAAAATATATTATTTTATTGTTAAAATAAAATACAAAATTCAAAAAAGGTACAAATTATTGGCCGACCCGGGGATCGAACCCCGGACCCCAAGCGCTCCGCCTATCCGCTAAAGTAGGTCGTCAACGTCGCAAACGGTCGCCGTTTGCGACGTTGTCACTCTTCTGCGAAAGCGACGTTGCCAATTTCTAGTGCACCAATTTCTTCAACTTGAAATTATTTCGAGATTTTAGTTTGCACCTTCGCTGGGTTGCCAGAAGGTACTTTTCCTTAAATTCTTGGTAAAATTTTGTCTTTAATTTTATTAAATTTCTTTTTTTTTCATTGGTTCCATAGCAGAAATAGTGGAGCGAGTGTTAATAGATTATATCGTTTCGGAATATTTCCGTATAAACCATGAAACGAACATGCAATTTACATACGCATCCAGGTGCAAAATGTAATCGATTTACTTAAGCCGACAGAATACATTATACACCACTTACACTACGAGTAAAAGTAGCGCCATTTGTTCTTGATTTTTTTTATTAGAAAGAACAACATCCAAATACCATTAGCTTGGTGGTATTGGCTATCTAAATTCACTGTGAGACTGGGGCCAGAAAACTAGTTTGTATATTTATGTATCTAGTAGGTACCTAGGTAAGTAGTGAGAAAGTATTTTTTTATCTGCGTCTGGGCTTTAGGCTACTACACCTACTTTGGGGGCAAATACAAAATCGTACCTGGCAACTTTGACTCAAACTGGCATCGTCCGAAGTGCGATCCTGTTTACGCTTTACAAAATGTAGCTTAAATAGTACCTACCGATTATTTTCAAAACTTTTCAACTAAAAATTTACACTCACAAGTAATTAAATTCAAAGAAATACCTACTTTATTATTACAAATGATTGGTCAATAATACTAAATATAATTATAATATAATTCTTAGGAATGATAAACCATTTGATGTAACGGAACGTAAAAATTTTTTTGTGATGACTAGTGTTGTAATGCATCCATTCAACGTTAAATTTGTAAAAAAATATCGATATTCATATCCTTGGTATATTAATTTTATACTTGGTATGATGTACGTGCAATGTTGAAGAAATTGAAATACAAACATGGACATCAGCTGTATTACAGTAGTAATGTAATGTACTCGTAGCTGAATAATAAGAAGAGGATTTATTTATTAAATTATCATGCTACTAGCTTTTAGCCGTTGGTATAGACTGGATGCGTCTTGCCGAAGACAGGGTGAAATGGCGAACATTGGGGGAGGCCTATGTCCAGCAGTGGACTGAGACAGGCTGATGATGATGATGATGATGACTAGCTTTTGCCTGCGGCTTCGCTCGCGCCTCCCCACTTCCCTAAAATGGGGTTGGAAAGGGGCAAAAAGTAGCCTATGTTATTCTCTATACGTTCAACTATCTACACATAAAAAATCACATCAATTCGTCGCTCCGTTATGCCGTGAAAGCAAGACAAACATACAGACAGACATACAGATATTATACTTTCCCATTTATAATATTAGTATGGATTGCATGAATGAAAGAGATGTTTGTGTTGGGTTTGGGTGTTTGTGGTGGTAACATACCTTCGTTAGTTTATTCTGGTTTCTAGAGTATAAGCACAAAATATAAGTGGGCCGAAGGACAGAATTGCCTAGGGCAAACATTAGTTTGGGATCCGGACAAAATATATTATGTGTTGTTGTTTAAATTTATTTATCCATTTAAATTAGGTTTGAAGTTGTTGTCGTTCTTGTTGAAATATTTGAAGAATGCTTAAATTCATAGATAATGCGAAAGCGCGCGAAAATTTTATCGATAAACCGGCAACTTTTATAATAGAAAAATAAACAACCCTACTCGTACCTACTTTTTCTATAGAGTTTTTTTCTTTCTGTCAAATTCTGTCTGAATTTCTGAGATCGTTGTTTTACAGTTGTTTTATGGCCATGTTTTTGGAAAACATGGAGTGTATTATAATTGCCATTATATTTACCACAAGTGGAAAAACCTGATCATAGAACCTGAACAAGAAAAGGATGAAATGCCATCCGTGTGGACTCTTACCAATGCTGCAAATGTTAATATTGTGATTTCCAAAGTTGGACGATTGACAAAAACGAATATTGGCGAGAATTTTGTGAATGTTTTAACAAATTTACCTGTGGTATAAGGTTCGACCTTGGGAAAGGAGGGTCATGAAAGGGAGTAGGTACATGTTGACGATTTAAATCTCTGCATGTCGCAGGTTGGTACCTAAATTATTTATGTAGGTATATTAAAACACAGTCATGATCTCAGTACCCACTCTCTCTTACCTTTTTCTTTACACGCATTTCCCAGTTGCGTCCAAATCTATCACTGAAGCATAGGGGAAATCTTTCACTATGATTCATGATTTGGAGAGTCTGACAATTACAATGATACGATCCTCGTCTGACCTTTGCAACTCTTAAACAGGGGAACATCCTAAACGTGCAGGTTTCCTCACGATTCTCATTGCTTTTTCAAAAATTTTACAAATGATAAGTAACCAGGTTAGAACAACAATACTAATAAGAACCTATATTGTTTATTTTAGGTCTCACAATATAATTTCAAGAGGAACTAACTAGCATATTGGTGCTTGGAAAAGGTATACTTCGAAGAGCCCCGAGCAAAATTTCAAAAAGATCATATAAACAACAGGAGAAAATCTGTATGCAGAAAAAATTATACCCCCGTAGAAGACTTTTTGTGCCCAATACAACATACAAACCTGATGATCATTATAGTACAACTGCAAGTGATCCAATAGATACTGACTATATTGAACTGCAACGTCCATGTGATGAAAAATTGCAAGAGTTGCAAAAAACTATACAGCAAATAATGAATATTGAGTCTAGTACAATTGGTCAGCATGAAAATTAATAAAACATAATTTGCACAAGAGTACCTAACCACTTCACAGCAAGTCATTTTGGAAAGGTAACTTATGTTAAAATACCTATATTATATACTATTTTTGCACTGTGAAGGGTAACTTGACCTGATGCTGACTGTACACTTATAGTCTGCGTCGGGTATGCCTGAAAACAATAATTAATAACAATGGAATGAATACAAATTTATTGTTATAAACATTCTTACATTATTAATATTTCTTGCAGATTCAGTCCACTTGGGTTAGAATGCTATGATGATTTTCAAGCACCACCTAAAAGACTACAGAAGCATTTAATATTGTTTATGAATTGATGTACATATTTTGTTTTAATTATTAAAAATTGATACAACCTCTTATCAACCTATAATAATTTTTTGTTTATTAAGAGTAACAGGCGAGTTTCCTGTCGGATCTTCTCGTCCAGAAGCAACTTTCCGTCCCAGTGTTAGAATCGCATTATGTTTATTTATATTTGTTTTAAATGATTCAAATATAGATTTTTTTATTTTGATTGATATTTTAATTATCTTTCCTAAGGGCTTCTTATGCAAGAACCTACATCAAGTACATAAGTACCTACCTAATGTGAATTAGAATTCCACCCACCCGTTTAGCGCAGTGGTTTGAGCGCCGGTTGAGACGGAAGGGTCGCGGGTTCAATTCCCGCACCAACACAGGTACATATTTATATTTATTTTGTGTCTGGGTTTTTGTGGTACCTTCAGTGTTTCTCGTTTACCTTAGTTTAGAACCACGACAATGTTGATACAACATCACATAGGTACATTGTCGTGTTTATTTATTTTTAAGGGGGAAATCCGCCAGACTCGCCAATAGGTACGCAACGGATTTTGATGCGGTTTTCTTTATTAGGTAGATTGATTCAAAAGGAAGGTTAAAAAGCATGCAATGATATAATAATAAATGGTGGACCGTAAGGTAGTATGGACTAATATTTCAAATGGGAAAGTGTGTTTGTCTGTATGTATGTTTGTCGTTCTTTCACGGCAAAACGTAGCGACGAATTGGCTTGATTTTTTAAGTGGAGATAGTTGAAAAGTCCAGTGTCGGTAAAGTTATCTACTTAGTAGATTACCATCGCTACCTAGCTGTAGTCCATTAGGTAGGTAGGAGATATGACTATACCATAATATTTTGATTTAAGACGTCAATGTTAATCCCAAAGAAGAAATTCATTGTTATATTCCATGAGTTTGTCCCACATCATATTTTTATAGTATGTAAGCGCGCCATCTATTGCCATCGAGGAAAAACAATCCTCCGATACTAAACGTGCTTTAGCTTTGTATGTGTGTGTGGGAACGATACGTACGTACACAAGTTGATATTATTTAACAACTATGCGGGTATATAATGATTATGGCCTTGTTGTTATGTGTTTAAATGCAGCAAAAAATCGCAGTTATTACGTAGATTGGCCATTCCCACTTAACTCCCTTACACAATATTTATTTTACAACAGTCCTTAATGTTTTGGGATTGTTCTTTAAACGCTTTTTCAAAAATTTTACAAATGATAAGTAACCAGGTTAGAACAACAATACTAATAAGACCTATATTGTTTATTTTAGGTCTCACAATATAATTTCAAGAGGAACTAACTAGCATATTGGTGCTTGGAAAAGGTATACTTCGAAGAGCCCCGAGCAAAATTTCAAAAAGATCATATAAACAACAGGAGAAAATCTGTATGCAGAAAAAATTATACCCCCGTAGAAGACTTTTTGCCCAATACAACATACAAACCTGATGATCATTATAGTACAACTGCAAGTGATCCAATAGATACTGACTATATTGAACTGCAACGTCCATGTGATGAAAAATTGCAAGAGTTGCAAAAAACTATACAGCAAATAATGAATATTGAGTCTAGTACAATTGGTCAGCATGAAAATTAATAAAACATAATTTGCACAAGAGTACCTAACCACTTCACAGCAAGTCATTTTGGAAAGGTAACTTATGTTAAAATACCTATATTATATACTATTTTTGCACTGTGAAGGGTAACTTGACCTGATGCTGACTGTACACTTATAGTCTGCGTCGGGTATGCCTGAAAACAATAATTAATAACAATGGAATGAATACAAATTTATTGTTATAAACATTCTTACATTATTAATATTTCTTGCAGATTCAGTCCACTTGGGTTAGAATGCTATGATGATTTTCAAGCACCACCTAAAAGACTACAGAAGCATTTAATATTGTTTATGAATTGATGTACATATTTTGTTTTAATTATTAAAAATTGATACAACCTCTTATCAACCTATAATAATGTTTATTAAGAGTAACAGGCGAGTTTCCTGTCGGATCTTCTCGTCCAGAAGCAACTTTCCGTCCCAGTGTTAGAATCGCATTATGTTTATTTATATTTGTTTTAAATGATTCAAATATAGATTTTTTTATTTTGATTGATATTTTAATTATCTTTCCTAAGGGCTTCTTATGCAAGAACCTACATCAAGTACATAAGTACCTACCTAATGTGAATTAGAATTCCACCCACCCGTTTAGCGCAGTGGTTTGAGCGCCGGTTGAGACGGAAGGGTCGCGGGTTCAATTCCCGCACCAACACAGGTACATATTTATATTTATTTTGTGTCTGGGTTTTTGTGGTACCTTCAGTGTTTCTCGTTTACCTTAGTTTAGAACCACGACAATGTTGATACAACATCACATAGGTACATTGTCGTGTTTATTTATTTTTAAGGGGGAAATCCGCCAGACTCGCCAATAGGTACGCAACGGATTTTGATGCGGTTTTCTTTATTAGGTAGATTGATTCAAAAGGAAGGTTAAAAAGCATGCAATGATATAATAATAAATGGTGGACCGTAAGGTAGTATGGACTAATATTTCAAATGGGAAAGTGTGTTTGTCTGTATGTATGTTTGTCGTTCTTTCACGGCAAAACGTAGCGACGAATTGGCTTGATTTTTTAAGTGGAGATAGTTGAAAAGTCCAGTGTCGGTAAAGTTATCCGAAAATATGAAATATTATTTAGATGTAGTATATATTTTGATGGCGTATTGAAGCTTGAATGTTATTTTTGAGGACAATTATATTGAAGCTGTAAACTTAATATGGTGATGAGTTACAAATTCCGTGGCTGAGTTAGTAAATTAGTTTGCAATATATAAATCAGAAGGACAAGTTAAATTAATTGTGGATATTGATTTGACGCTTTCTTTAACATTTTTAGTGGCCGTTGTAAAGAAGATGAATCAGTTAATTAAAGGCTAAGTAATTTTCCCGATGCTTAGTTATTAAATCAGAAGTTTGGGCGCGTGGCCAAATAAAAAATTTGTGGCCATGTTTATTATTTCTCCTTATATATGTTGTGGATGTTGAGATATAAAGTACCTACGTGTGCGTCAGGCGCTGGCGCTGGCGTGGGCGGAGCTGCAGGCGCTGGCGGCGGAGCGCGGCGCCAAGCTGCAGCAGTCGCTGGCCTACCAGCAGTTCCTGGCCAAGCTCGACGAGGAGGAGGCCTGGATCAGGTGATACATGAGCGTTTAACTAGCTTCACACGCTAGAGATATGTTGAAATATTGCCCGGGGTTTACATCCACGTTATGCTAGGTATAAGTTAGGGACCATTCAAGTATTACGTAAGCAGATTCCCCCCCCCCCCCCCCCCTTGTCAGCAAAAATGGTCGAAAAAATATACTTTTTCCTCCTGAATTTATCAAAATTAAGCAGGGACAAGGCCCCTCCCCCCTCCATCGATGCTTATGTAGTAATTGAACGGTCTCTTATGCTGATTTTGAGATGCCTAGTTTAAATTGAAGAAAAGTTTTATATTCGATTTATAAGTAAAACTGCAAGCGTTCATCGCACGATCGTTCGTCCAGGGTGGGGATCGATCTCACGACCTTCGGCGTATGCGTAAACCAATATTTATTTTTCAGCGAGAAGCAGCAGCTGGTGGTGGTGGGCGAGTGCGGCGACAGCATGGCGGCCGTGCAGGGGCTGCTGAAGAAGCACGAGGCGCTGGAGGCCGAGCTGGCCGGGCGCGGCGAGCGCGTGGCCGAGCTGGCCGCCGACGCCGCGCGCCTGCTCGCCGCCGGCAACCTGCACTCGGAGGCGCTCGAGCACCGCATGCACGCGCTGCAGGTGACGAGCCATCTATACTCTCCATCACTCTCACGGCGCTGGAGGCCGAGCTGGCCGCCGACGCCGCGCGCCCTGCTCGCCGCCGGCAACCTGCACTCGGAGGCGCTCGAGCACCGCATGCACGCGCTGCAGGTGACGAGCCATCTATACTCTCCATCACTCTCACGGCGCTGGAGGCCGAGCTGGCCGCCGACGCCGCGCGCCTGCTCGCCGCCGGCAACCTGCACTCGGAGGCGCTCGAGCACCGCATGCACGCGCTGCAGGTGACGAGCCATCTATACTCTCCATCACTCTCACGGCGCTGGAGGCCGAGCTGGCCGCCGACGCCGCGCGCCTGCTCGCCGCCGGCAACCTGCACTCGGAGGCGCTCGAGCACCGCATGCACGCGCTGCAGGTGACGAGCCATCTATACTCTCCATCACTCTCACGGCGCTGGAGGCCGAGCTGGCCGCCGACGCCGCGCGCCTGCTCGCCGCCGGCAACCTGCACTCGGAGGCGCTCGAGCACCGCATGCGCGCGCTGCAGGTGATGAGCCTCACTCTCACTCTCACTCACTCACTCTCATCTTTGTCACTCTCCATCAGGTGAGATGAGGTCAAGTGCGAACCCATTTAATATAAAAAAATATATATATTTCATTACTAGCTGTTACCCGCGACTTCGTCCACGTGGAATAGTATCTTTGAGTAGCATTTTTAATTATTTAATAATTTTCACCCCTCCCCCCCTCCTTATAACCCCCTTTTCGCAATAAAAAGCAGCCTATATTCTTAGGCGTAGACCATCTGTATACCAAATTTCATTCAAATTCGTTCAGTAGTTTTAGCGTGAAAGAGACGCACACAGACTACAGACAGAGTTACTTTACAGAGTCGCAGACAGAGTCGCATTTACAATATTAGTTCAGGTTTTTAAGCCCAACTGACGTGACTCTTCGGGTTGGAACGAAATCATCCCAGTGTCGGACGTAGATCCTGAATCTAACTCTGTGCAATAAAGAATGTCTCTCTATTTATGTATGTGTGCAGGCCAAGCTGGAGAAGCTGACGGGGCTGGCGGCGCGGCGCAAGGCGGCGCTGGTGGACAACTCGGCGTACCTGCAGCTGCTGTGGAAGGCGGACGTGGTGGAGTCGTGGATCGCCGACAAGGAGACGCACGTGCGCTCCGACGAGTTCGGCCGCGACCTCTCCACCGTGCAGACGCTGCTCACCAAGCAGGACACCTTCGATGCCGGTATGTTCTTTATCTAACAACTATTATGTAAATGTGTCGCTATTGTCAGTGGAGTATCCCCCATTCTTCCCTCGACTTTGTCTCGACTTGACGATATATAATTACATTTTTCTTCCGAATCAGCAGTAGATTATAAAATTTGACATTCATAAATGTTCTGTAAAGGACTTAAATTGAATAAAGAGATTTTGATTTGATCATCATTCACAATCCCATATTGAAAGATACACATTTTCATTTCAGTGAGATAGTATATAGGCTGATACAACTATTTTCGACATTAAGTCATAGTGATCGTTGTTAAATACTTGGGAGAGCCATGCTTCGGCATGAATTAGTTTCACAGAAGACCAGCGTGAAGCATCGCCAGCGCTTTATTTCATCGAGAGATTAAGGGTACCGGAGGCCTAATCAGGGGATAGGGCGTCAAAAGTTGGCAGTGCACTTGTGACCCTACAATCTAGGTGTTTATGGGCGGCGGCAATCTCACTTACCATTAGGTAATCCGTCTGTTTGTTTGCTACTTATCACAAAAAAAACTAGATTGTAGGCTTATATCTAGGTCAAGACACATTCTGGGTCAGGGACCCAGCCATCGCAGTAAGTAAGCGAGTATAACATTAGCGATACGCGTGCAGGTCTGGCGGCGTTCGAGCACGAGGGCATCCAGAACATCACGCTGCTGAAGGAGCAGCTGGTGGCGGCGCGGCACGGCGAGGCGGGCGGCATCGCGGCGCGCCACGGCGACGTCATCGCGCGCTGGCAGCGCCTGCTGGCCGCCTCCGCCGCGCGCAAGCAAAGGTTGCTGCAGCTGCAGGACCAGTTCCGCCAGATCGAGGAGCTCTACCTCACCTTCGCCAAGAAGGTAAGCGATACGACGAGATCCTCGATCGATTCATCTTTCTCTTCCATCTTATCGTGTCGTGTGAGGTCAATTTCACTGGTGGCCAAATAGCACTTTTTTTCTGTTGCATGGAGTTTTAAATCGCTTTCTTACTAATTTGAGGCCTCTGATTTCAAATCTACCCTCAATTTTTTTCTAGCAGCTCGAGTTTTTTAAATACGGGTACTATGAAAAAAAATCACTTCTCAGTGGACATATTAACAGCGAAGGTGTATTAATTGTTATAATATTTGCATTTTTCATCATGAGCTCGTCAAGGAGACTGTGTGTAAACAATCCTAATAGTTTTTGTTTTATTTGTGGCGCGTATATGTTCAAAGAATTTCGTTTGAATCCATCCGACCTCGTGAAACAAGCTTATATGGACCTCTTTGGTTTGCCATATGAAACAAATAATAAACCCTGGATACCGAGTTTGGTGTGTAAAAGTTGTGTCGAGTCATTACGCTTATGGGTAAATAAGAAAAGACCTCATTTCAAGTACCAAACTCCTATGATATGGCGTGAACCGTCGGATCATCACAGTGAGTGTTATTTTTGTGTGGTTAACATAACTGGAATAAATCGCAAAAATCACTCTAAATGGACTTATCCTAACCTGCTGACTGCTGTTCGACCAGTACTCTATGCTAGAAATACATCAGACCCTGAACCCATTGTATTTGGATTGTAAAAAATTTTTTGGGAAACAGGAAGTTACCTAACTTCTCTGAGCATATTGACCAACTGATGCTCCACTTTCAACGATTGGGTTGCAACATGAGTATCAAGATGCACTTTCTCTATAGCCACCTGGACCGTTTTCCTGAAAACTTAGGCGATTTTAGTGAAGAGCAAGGCGAGCGCTTTCACCAGGACCTCCGTACTATGGAAGAGCGGTATCAAGGTTACTGGAACGCTCATATGTTAGCTGATTACTGCTGGAGCATTCAGAGTAGTACTCCTGAATCAACCCATAACAAAAAATCGCTTAAAAGAAAATTTAACTCAGTGTAATTAGGTACAATAAAGTTTATTTACTGTGAAACTTGTCATTTTTACTGAAAACTTCGAAGTCAAATATTTCAGAAACTAGAGCTGCTGGGGAAAAATGGCTATTATATTTCAAATCAGCGTAAAAAATACATTTATAATCATATATAAAATCCCATACAACAGAACCTGTGGCCACCAGTGTTTTCTCCGCCGACTGATAGTACAAAATATAAAAAATTAACTGTGCCCGCTACTTCGTTTTCGTATTTTAAGCAGCAATCTTTTCCCAAATCTGACTATAGAGTACTTCCATACGCTATCCCCATTTCATCAGTAGGTAAATGTCTTATAAATTAGACAGGCTGCTGGTGTTACTCATCAGGTGCTGCGGACCCTCATTAAATAATGTAACCTTTTTTCATTTTTTTGCTCTACAATACGAGTATATTATGAGATTTATCTCATTAAAATTGGCGTAGTAGTTTAGGCGTGAATGACGTACAGACAGATAACAATAACAATAATAGCTTGCCGATACTAAAAACAAATCAAACAAACGAAAACGAACTACATAATTTTTCACAATTTTGATATAATTTTTGTAAGAAGAGAATATAAACAAAATGTGTGTATGTGTCCAGGCGTCGGCGTTCAACTCGTGGTTCGAGAACGCGGAGGAGGACCTCACGGACCCCGTGCGCTGCAACTCCATCGAGGAGATCCGCGCGCTCAAGGACGCGCACGCGCAGTTCCAGGTCAGTGCATACCTTTATTATTTTAAAGGCCGGAAATCACAACAATTTTTTCTCTTTTTCTTTTATAAGTCGTCAGTTTAAACAAATTCGTCGTACTGTATCGCCATCTAAGGATGCGTCCACAATCCACATCTGACTAAATGACCGCTCCGCTGATCCGCTGAACAGCTCTCAAGCTACGCGTCTAACATCTAAAATGCACGCGCGTAGCTTACGGTCGACGCTCATTTGCTAGGTGTGGACGCACCCTAATTAAATTGTAAATCACCGTTACAGTTAATTTTTAGTTAGAGGCGATAGTCTTAAGGGGTAAAAATATTACGGAAATCGTGGCGGGAGACTTCACGCTGCGTCACCAAGTGTACTATTGGTCGCCATCTCGCTAAGCAGAGCCCCTACCGATGGGCTCTGCTTAGCTTCTGCTTGGTTCTTTGCCACCTTATGGTAGTCTTTTGTTTTTTGGGCGGATGGCCCTATCACTACGAAATATAACAAGTGCTTCGAATGCTACAGTATGTGCCGTATGTGTGCAGGCGTCGCTGTCGTCGGCGCAGAGCGACTTCGAGGCGCTGGCGGCGCTGGACGAGCAGATCAAGTCGTTCAACGTGGGCGCCAACCCCTACACCTGGTTCACCATGGAGGCGCTCGAGGAGACCTGGCGCAATCTGCGCAAGATCATCGGTAACACATTTACAATAACAGTGACACTATTACTCTACCCACTGATTTTTACCTTCTCGATGTTTGACATGTATAAATGTATTTTTACCCGACTGCGCCAGATGCCTCCTTCTGCGCAATCACATAAATGACAAAACCAACGCGAGGTTGAACTATCATTCGTTCGTGTCATTAAGAAAGCTGCATTACACCAAGTAGGGGTTATGGGGCGAGCGTTTCCAACGGTACGGTCGAGTACCGGTTTTGGGGTATCAGACAGCGATTGAACTGACTCTAACCCTAACCAAAACCGGAAGGGTGGACACCCTAGGGGTTTTGGTTAGGGTTAGAGTCCCATGCACCATTGCTAGGTTTACCCAGAGAAAATGAAACAAATATGGTTCCTGTCATAAAAAAAATAACGCAGAATTCCATACAATAAGTATGACCGCTGAATAGTGACGTAATTACCAAAAAGTTTGGTATTTTGGGCCAAAAAGCTGGTAAGCAGATCTCATGATGGACTCGCGATAAAATATTTTCCTATTTTTGAAATCAAGTAAAATAAGTTTTAACGTAGTTAACCATAATGACTCATCTAAAAACTTCTGATGGTTGGCTTGGTATTTGACTAACCCTGATGTGTGGTGCAGCGGAGCGCGACGTGGAGCTGAGCAAGGAGGCGCAGCGGCAGGAGGAGAACGACAAGCTGCGCAAGGAGTTCGCCAAGCACGCCAACGCCTTCCACCAGTGGCTCACCGAGACGCGGTACGTACCCCACACAACCACAACTATTTATTTATTTATTTTCATAGGCATACACAACAGGTAACAATCCGTCAATCACAGGCTCAGATACAGGAATCTTAAATGCTAGATTGTAACCTAAAAACGTGTACACACAGCATTTTAATTACATTACACAAAAAGGAAGTCATTTCTAGTTATTACTAGACTAACTCTAAATCATCAGTTATAGTAATGTAGAGGAGACAAAATAACGCTGACAAAATATGTGAATCCTTTTTTTTTGTCTGTCCATTCTGTCAAACATAAAGCAACGCTTGCGTTGTTTCGCCGGGGGTCCGAATCAGGGGGAAGTGGGTGAAAATGGTTGGCCCCAAACTTGTGACTCCACGTAGCTGGTGTCTACGGACGGCGGCAATCGCTATCCATCAGGTGATCCGTCAGCTTGTTAATCTGGTGTAGTTCTTATCAGAACCGAATAAAGTTCTAAATATAGTGTCCAATAGACATAGAATGACAAGTTATTTCAAGTGATGATTCGTAAACAGGTACCGGCTGCTAGGCTGGGACGGGTAACGTACAGAATGTCCAGTGTTACTTGTACTAAAAGTCTAAAACCATACGAAAGCTTCGCTGCGCAGAATACTTTTACATTCGTCAGAAAGAGTGCTTGTTTTAATCCGTTCCTAAGGCTGCCTATCCACTGAAGCGGAGCGGAGTGATATCCACCAATAGAAGAAGTTTGTTTGTCGAGTAGCGGAGTTATTATGCCATTTGATTTCACTAGTATTTCACTCCGCTTTGCTTCGGTGGACAGGCAGCCTTAGGGACTTCGTATCTGCCGGCTGAGTGTTTGTTGTGCGCACCTCGTCTTAAACCTTAAACTAAGCTTTCGTTCGAGTCTACCACACGATTAATATTTTTGTAAATAGGTCTACTACTGTTACTAAGCTAATTTTTAATGCGAGTGTTTTTAGTTTTTGTTAATTTTACTAATTTATTACTTCACTGTACACTAAATTATAAATATCACGAGGTCTGAATTAAATTGTAAGTTTTACATAAATGAATTCGGGTCAAATTAAAATGTAACGTCGTCTTTTTTTTTCAATGGACTATAATTTTATGAAGATTTGTGATAGAAGATATTATTTATCGCACAGAAGTAGAATACAAGAGTAAAAAGGTTTTTAAATAAATAAAATAATGTGTGATAAACACCTATGGAGACTTAGAACGCTACGAGGTCGACACGGATCACTAATAGTTAGTCTGTGTCGCAGCACGTCGATGATGGAGGGCACGGGGTCGCTGGAGCAGCAGCTGGCCACGCTGCGCACGCGCGCGCAGGAGGTGCGCGCGCGCCGCGCCGACCTGCGCCGCCTCGAGGAGCTGGGTGAGCGCCTGCCTGACTACTGCATTGTTTACATTTTAGCGTTGCATTATATGTATAGCTGACGGCATAAAAGAATAGCGATGACCGATAGTTTGCGCACTTGTAAAAAAAAGACTTTCTACTAAAATTGGTTTCTGCGCACTCAAGGTCAAAGGTATTGTTTCATATCGCAGACTATAACTATTATTATTATAGACGAAACGTCAGCAATAAATACATGCGCAACTTAAAAATTAACGTCGCGTTAGTTCTCGTCTATAAAATAATAGCTACATTATCTATGACGTACCTTCTCCTAGTGTCGCCAATGTTGATTCCAATTGTTTTTTTTATGAAAATATCTAGTTTTTGTTGGGCTTTACTCGTTGATAAGGTAGCTGTTCTACTGATAAAGGTTTTTAAAATCATTCTAGTACTTTTTGAGTTCGAGAATTTTTGACCTTTCTTACAACAACTTCGAGACTACCTTATCTGCCTTAAAATTAAAAAGTTTTGTTGATTTATTTCCTTTGATAAAATTTTATTCTAATCTATGAAACCATACTTTGTGGTTTTATACTTATATTAGAATTGTATTCTATTTTTAAATATGCCTAATCCGCGATCTTTATATGACACTCTTATCACAGAGATCTTAATTTGGATTTTCTGATATATAATTGAATGCTTTTCATGTGTCAGGCGCCGCCCTGGAGGAGCACCTGATCCTGGACAACCGGTACACGGAGCACAGCACGGTGGGGCTGGCGCAGCAGTGGGACCAGCTCGACCAGCTGTCCATGCGCATGCAGCACAACCTCGAGCAGCAGATCCAGGCCAGGAACCACTCTGGTCAGTATGCCGAACCTCCCGCAGCGGTATTTCCGAACCAGTACGACATCCAAATCTTCAAGAAAACGAGCCTATACCTTCCTAAAAAGCCGGCAACGCATCCGCACTCCTTCTGGTGTAGCTGATGACCATGGGCGGCGGTGTTCACTTACCAGCAGGTGACCCGCTTGCTCGTTTGCCTTCCTATACTATATAAAAAAACATGCATACATAATTACACGTACAGCCACACATCTAAGTATACAAAACTGACAAGTTCCTTCAATCGACTCTCAACTTACTGTCATACACATTAGGTTGAATATGAATGGAGGAAATTCGACAGGTTGTGGTAACTGGTACTCTAATACTGAGTACTTCCAAGTTCCACAACACAACATGTGTACTACAACTCAGCCACCTCCAATGAAATGTGTATAATTATGTTGTTGAGGCCGCTATACACATACTATAGTGTATAGTTCCCACTACTCAGCTTGATACCCAGTATTAGCTGTCAAGAAATGTTAAATTTTATACAGACCTCATATTAGTATCTAACTCCGTCCTGCTGTCTCGCGTATCAAGCCATTTTGGGAAAGGTAAACCTATGTATTCTTGAACATATATATCTTTAGTGCCTAGTTATAATGTTGTTTTTGCTGTGCAGGCGTGAGCGAGGACGCGCTGAAGGAGTTCTCGATGATGTTCAAGCACTTCGACAAGGACCGCTCGGGGCGCCTCAACCACCACGAGTTCAAGTCGTGTCTGCGCGCGCTCGGCTACGACCTGCCCATGGTCGAGGAGGGACAGCCTGACCCAGAGTTTGAGGCTATACTCAGTAAGTATTTCTCTTTCACACGTTATGATCGTTATGATAGATGAAGAGAAGACTGCCGGATAACGTAGTAAGCAAGAGACCCGATCGCGTTATGATGAGGGTTTTATACCTCGAGCTAAAATAAGTTACGTTAGTTGATTAATCTGTGGACGTATGCTCACGTTATGATACTATCCTTTCTGACGTTAGTGCTGTCAATTTTAGTTACGCTTACGTACGATAGAGGGAGCTCTTAAATTTTCATAGAAATTATATTCATAAATATATTTTTTTTTTGCTTCGATACGTATAAGGGATTGTGAACCTATTGTTAAAATTCTTATAAGCGCTTTGGATATCATCTGTTACATATTAAGAGACTTGGTCAATAAATAAATATGTTACGATTGCTTTGAAATAGGTTTGTGGGCTCTCAACAAGACCTCCAAACACAGTATATTTAGTATGTTCTCTGTCTTTATGGTAATTGTTGCATTATTCCTCTACCCAAAGGTTGTCTGGAAGAGATCGCTATTAGCGATAAGGCCGCCGATATTGTATTTGTAAATTACTATTAGCATTAAGTTCTGTAATGTGTTGTGCAATAAAGAGTATCTATCTATCTATTGTTATTTGTGTCGCGCAGACGTGGTGGACCCGAACCGCGACGGGCAGGTGTCGCTGCAGGAGTACATGGCGTTCATGATCAGCAAGGAGACGGAGAACGTGCACTCGTCCGAGGAGATCGAGAACGCCTTCCGCGCCATCACCGCGCACCAGGACCGCGCCTACGTCACCAAGGACGAGCTCTATGCGGTGAGATACTACGGAACAAAATGTTTTCGGACTTTTTTGTTGCCTATAGCATTGGGGGAGACCTATGTGCATCCTATGGACGAGCATGGGTTGCTGATGATGATAGGAGGGGAGGCCTTGCCCTGCAGTGGGACGTTACGGGCTCTTAATCTTATGAAAAGATAGGCTAACATAACCACAGTCTCATTCGTTGGAGTGATGATTTGGTCTAGATGTTTGCCTAGAAGATGATCTCTGTTTAGGGAATGGGTCAGTTTAGAACCCATGGGGACAGAAACGGTAAAATTTTCCTGACGTATGGTCAGTTCATTCCTAATATAGTGATCAGGAAAAACAGACATCAATCCCGGGAACAATTCCCAAATTTTATCGTGACTCTTCAGAAATTTCATAAGTACAGCATTTTTTTATGGTTGGGATTTTCTCACGGTCGCTTACCATCAGGCGGAGTGAGGTCATTTTGGCTGTCATCAATATTTAAAAAAAATACAGTGTGAAAAACAAAGTGGCTGGCCATCACCAGTTACAATATATGACGTATTTGATGTTGTCGTACAGAACCTGACGAAGGAGATGGCGGACTACTGCGTGGCGCGCATGAAGCCGTACGTGGAGCCCAAGACCGAGCGCCCCATCACCAACGCGCTCGACTACATCGACTTCACGCGCACGCTCTTCCAGAACTAAACCACCCGCGCACGCGCACGCATTAAACTAACAACCCAATCAAACGTCTTTTCATTTGTGACGTCACCCACCCGCTTGCCTATTTATCGATGTTTAGACTGAGTGTAACAGAAATATGCATTTTAAAGGTTGAGTTTAGATGGTCGTGTGTAAAGGTTCGCAAAATAAATATCGGACCGTTAAGCGTGGCCGCGCCTTCTACATGTAGCTGCGCGCGGCCGTCGCCGCTCTACCGCCGGTAGGCTGCTGTCATCGATTTTTCCCGCGATCATCTCAACTTGACCTACATTTTATTGTAGATCGTTGTAGTACTCGTTAGTACTCGAGCGAACGTAGCACCGGAGTTTCGCGTCTTCGCTCGCCGCCGCGCGCGCCGGCGTCGGGTTTACGTCGGTAAACCCGCGTAGGGTTTGAATTCCTTTTCTCTGAGCCTAGCAGAGAGATCCGAAGCTCCCTAATCTTGACGATTTCGATTTTTACACTTTTCACTTCATATTCTATTTTGCATTTCGCCACATTTATGTTCGCTTGGTGAGAGTAAAGTATTATATTGTACGTTAAAATATAACATTGATATTTAAATCGATACAAATTCTATAAAATAAGTTTTCCTTGCTAAGATTCTATTTATTTTTTGTAATCCTATATCCATAATTTCAATAAATATTTATATCTAATCCGATTGTTTAAATGATACTCTTATATCCTTATAAATCCATATATTCTCAAAGTCTTGATTAGAATAAATTATAATAGCTACTTACATACATTAAAATTATTGTAAATTTACACAAACTCATAAATATCTAAATGTTTCAATGGACAGAATCACTGATGAAATATGACCACAGATAACTACACTAGACACTTTCTTAACATTTTAATAAAACAGATATGTCATAGCTCATTGGTTAATGCATACATAAATAATTTGAATAATTGGCTCTTTAAAGTTACAATAAAGAATTTTAGGTCAACACTTTTATTTTTGTTCTTACCTTAAAACATATTAAAACTATACAAATTATATACAAAAGCATCAGACTTCCAGGCTTTGGCAAGGTCTTACACATTACGTAAACAGAAGTTTATCGTAAATAGCGAATATTTTGCACAGCATCCGCTACTGATACAGAGGACAGTTAGTTTGGAAACATGAGATAAAATTTCACTATTACAATTTACTTGAAACATATTTCCTTAGCCGAATCCAACTTTATGACAAACATTTATGACGGAAATCGGACCTTGACCAATTGATAATTTTTTTCTGGTCAACAACTTAAATGGATTGCCATTTAAGTTGTTGATCACTTAAAAAAACAAGTTGCAGTTCTATGCATATCCCATATTGCACGAAGAGACAACGAACGTATAGGGTGTATCTGTGAACATTCACATCCTTTTAACCACACGTTCTAACAAGCATTCTGAACAACATATTTCGTTCTATGACTTTATTTTACAAAATAAATTTAACTTTTCTTAAAAAATCGGTCACGGGACTTGTTAATTTTGTATGGAGTCGAAAAAATCAAATTCGACCAATTTTCAAATGTTGTTCGAAACGGTTAGTAGAAGACGTGGTTAAACGTTTCAAAGTGGCCCAAATGCTAAAGTAACACTGCATATAAAGACGTGGACACTGCACACTGCGTCGAAGCCAAGGAATCGAGTCCCAGATGCCCTGGGAGCGTGGGGTCTGGGGTAGGCTAGAGCTGCGCGCGCTGCAGCAGTCGGAACTCGTGCGGCGTGACGAGCGGCTGCAGCTTGTCGAGCAGCGCGGGCGGCAGCGCGGCGCGCGCCGGCGCCAGGTACGCCACCGACAGCAGCTCGCGCACCGACGGCCGCGCGCGCGCCACGTACGTCAGGCACCACTTCAGCGCCGCGATCAGCGACGGAGGGAGGTCTGCGGGGGAGCATACACTTAAAAACTGCCGAACGGAAAGTCGTAGGATGCAATCTTAAGATTGTCTTTTAATGTGACTAGTGCCCCGTCCTCGCTTTGTTTCGGGACATTAGTTCCACTGTCTACCGTTAGATGGCGCTGGGCGTTGATTGCATCGCGCTAGTGTTTCGCGATGTCTTTGAATTTAACTCTTTATAAATAGTATAACTATAGAAGATAGGTGTCGAACGAGCGGACGGATCACCTGTGGTAAGCATTTGCCAGCGGGTCCGTATAGACACACAAAAGTAAAAACGTTTGCGCTGTGACCTATTTGTCTAAGAATATAATACCATTACAGACTCCCCAAATCCTGAATCATGGTCTAAGCGTACCGTGGACTCCAAAGCGGATTAGCGCTTAACACCGAGAGTGTTATATAAATATATAAAAATACGTTTTATTTATTTTAAATTATTTACTAATGTTACTATGGGAATAACTATCAAGGATAATTCCTTGATAGTTATTCCCATTGGCACGAGTTAATCTTCAACTTCGGGCGCAAGCGAACTTAAGATGGTAAATTAATTAAATAGTGAACTTACGCTCTACGGGCGGGTAATCGATCCTGTGGTTAGGGTCGAGTATGGCGGCGAGCTTCGCGAGGTTGGGGATGTGGCCGAAGGGCGTGCGCCCGTACACCATGCTGTACAGGATGCAGCCCAGCGACCACACGTCCGACCGAAATGAGATCTGCCGGTACAAATATAAAACTTTACAAAGTGAACATTACTCTGCATAGGTGTCAGAATCACAAATTGTGTTCATTCCCCAAATGATTGACCAACATGCTTGTAACGTAACCGTCTCCTATCGAAAAAGAATATAATTATAGGGTTATGTCTAAACAAAAGAGAAACACGATACGTGCGAAAGAGGCGGGGATAAAGGCACCGCGTACGTCGCGTGGCTGCTCTCTTTCAAAGTGTATAGATCAGGTAGGCTCTGTTAGGTATACAGATCAATGATATTTTTTATTCACTTTATACTTCCCATAAAAATAAACACTAGTTCGTCCCCCGAATATTTGACAAACGAGAATAATCAATCACGTCCAAATATCCGGTGATGATGTGATGCCGTGCCGTCACGTCCGTTGTAACATGGGCTCTCCTCTTGCTTATCATCAGGCTGAGGTGAGCCAATATACTGAGCCACAATAAAAAAAAGCATGTATGAAAGGGACGATGATAAAGGCAGCATACACGTGGCGTCGTAGCTCTGTAGATATCCCTGGTTACCTTGATGGGCGCGCTGCCGTCGCCAGCAGACACGCCGTAGCCGCCCGCGCCGCCCATGAGCGCCTCGGGGCTGATGTACGAGTACGTGCCCGTCGCCTGCGAGCGCACCACGCTCGTGGCGTCGCTGCTGATCGCCGACGCGATGCCGAAGTCGATCAGCTTCAGCCGCCCGCACACCAGGAGGAAGTTCGCTGGCTTCAAGTCTGCGTGGATCACGCCTAGAAACCAAAATGGAAAAATATTGTATAAAATTTAAAAGAATGCGTGGAACGAAGCTTCAGTGTGGAGGGTGATTTTATTAATTCCATGCAGAATTTTTTCATAAGCTACCTATCGCTAATCCATTACATACTTACTAAAATTTATTGAAGATTCATTTCATCTAAAAACATACACTAGCTTGCAAAACTAAGCAATGGGATCTTAGGCTTATAATTTTACGATTTTCTAGAACTGTGGTTGATCCAAGTTTCGGAATGGACCTGTCTGACCGGAGTAATACCTTGTGCCGGAGTAATGGCCTTACAGAAAACCGGCGCACAGCCGTGCCTGCTGTTTCGCCGAGTGAGTGAGAGAACCGGTGGATTTTTTTTTGTCTGGATGTGTTAAAAGCAGCAGCTGGCATCATAATTAGTATTAAGTTTTTCATTTTTTCACAATGATCACCTGATCCCCCCTATCACCAGTGGAGTCACAAATGTGCAATGTACAGGGAAATATGCCCCTGTATTTTGGTGGCTAAATGATCACAGTGAATTAGTCAGGCTTTTTTATTTATATTACCATGCTCGTGTATATAGTGCACGGCGTGCAGCATCTCCTCCCAGTAGTGCAGCACGAGCGCGGGCGGCAGGCCGGCGCCGCGCGCCTTCAGGAACGACGACAGGTCCGTCTCGCCCACCTCCAGCACCATCCGCAGCAGCTGGTTGCCGCGGTCGTACTCACTGGAATAACAGCGTTTTGTAGAGGAATGCTCCTTGTGAACAAATCACGTTTTATGGTCACTTGCAATTGTACTACCCACCCAGAATAACTATACTTAGTAAGGGATTAGTGAAACTTATTTTGTGTAAGTAATAAAACAAAGGTCATATCTATGTCAGATTAGGATCAGCCAGATAGAAAATTTGAAGTATAAAGTCCTACTGCAGGGCAAAGGCCTCCAACAATGAAATCTAGCTGTCACTACTATGCTGAGATTAGGCTTTATCACCACGCATGCCCAATGCTGATTGGTTGCCCAATGCACCACCACGCTTGCCCAATGCACCACAAACCCAAGCTAAATTCAAAGCATACTTTGGCTCGAGGACCCCAAAATCACGGTTCAGTACTTAAACAGAGAAATACGATGTACCTAATTACTAATAAATATTGATTTCATTTAATTCCTGTTTTAATATTTCATAGTTATACGCAACACGAAAATCAATAAAACTAATTTAATATGTTTTTTTTGTCCATTTTGTGACTTACTGTACTTTTAAACACTAAGGCCTGTGGAACTAGTTGCTTTTCAAGTGTGTGCACAAACAGATGCACTCTCTATATCCTTACCCTCCCCATGGGACACCAGTGTAACATCGCAATATGAACAAATGACAACCTAAGTAATGCATAATAAATAAAGTTGAAACAAATACTCACTAGTCAAATAGCCTAATAACTCTATCTGAGTTCTGCAGCTCACGCAGCAAGCGCACCTCGTTGATGTATCCCTGCGCCAGCTCTTGGTCTGTGGCCAAATACACACACTTCACTGCATATTCGCACGACGTGCCGACTTCAAGTACCTACAAATAATAAAAGGTCATATTGAAATTATTTTGGGTTCAAGTCCACCTTTTAATGAATCAGTGGTTAAGAGAATAAATACTGTTTAAAAGTTTATGATTTTGAGCTCAGTCTGTACCTTATAAACTTCACTTGATCCTCCAACACCCAATTTCTTTATGAACATGTATTTCTTATCCTTGATACTAGTGGTTTTGAACAATATCTTAGGATTGTTGCCGCCGGGGCCCTGGGGATAGGAGGGAGTCGCGGCATACGCCGTGGGGATGGGCTTCTTGTTCAGGGGCGTCTCTGGGACCGGCGCAGGCGCGGGCGTCGGCGCCGGCGCAGGCTCCGGCCGCGACGGAGGGCACCGCGCTTCATCTTTCTGACTTTGAGAAAACAACTCACATCTCACTCTATCTCTATTTTGTAACTAACGCTTTTTGCGGTGTCTTCTTTTGACTTTGTTTTGTGTTAGAACCTGGAGTAAATTTCCTTATACCAGACTTTATTTTAGGTGTGGCAGTTTTCATTTTTTGACTACTATTTGGAACTTTACATATCTCTGGCGTCTTTTTCTGAACAGAGTTGATTCTGTTATACGCTATTTTGCTATTGTTGTTGTGAGGCATTAGCGCACTGCGACTTTTAACCTCGGACATTGGGTGTATGCTGTTCATGATGCTTTTGTGTGCGCTGTGAAATATGTTACTATCTTTATTTGGGTACGTTAGGTTCGAGTCGAGATCGTTCACATTTTCCTTATCATGTTCTTTATTAATAATCTTCCTTTCCGAGGCGTAGCCCATAATGTCTTTGTGCTGGGTGACGCGAGTATTGGGTGTTCGTAATTCATTGTTTACTTTGCGTGGCGATGGTTTCTTTGCGACAGTTTGACCGAAAGAGTTGTCGCTCTCGTCTGCAGATTCAAAACTGGAGTCTGGACTGTCCGAAGACTTCTGTAAAGGCATCAAATTGGCGAGCAATGCCGACATCGGCATCGGGGCGAATTTGGTGCTGTTAGCCGTCGATTCTGTGTTTCCACTCATGATTACAACAACGTTTACATTTGCTTTCTTTGATTAGATGGAGTTTCTATCGATATCCAAACAAAAAACACAATTATTATCAAAAATCTGTACACATTTAACTGCTCGAATCCGTTACAAAAAAACTTTTTGAAATGTTTTGACAGCTAGTGACATGACAGTTGTTGTTACAATTTACTTTTTAAGATAAAGAAACAAAGATATGTTATCTTAAACAGCCTTAAATTAGTATAATTATATTTTAATTGAAAATTCAAGGACATTTATAAAAATGGCTTGTCTGCCATTTGATTTTTGGTTCCCGGAGAAAAGACTTTGGGTTTATTTGATGTTATTCATTTATTTTATTGCGTCAACAAAGACATGACAACGGATTTTTAAGCAACTACGGAGCATGGACCTAACACATAAATGTATTATGTCCATGCTACGGAGTTCCCATGTTTTATAACCAATGGGCTTACCATACTTTATGACTATGACGTTAGCGGCAGTGGCGCCATCAACTAATTTCATTCATCATTCATCCCCATCCATCATGCCATGCATGCATGTCGAAATCATTATTCATTCCCTATTCCCCAAAGTCATTCCCACGTTCGCGTTCTTTTTAAAATAGTTTGGTTAACTTTTCAAAAGTCTGAAATAATTGTCGAAATTATAATGACCCCGAATGAGTGTACTCTCAACTTTTTTATAGAATGAGATATACAGAGTGTATCTGTGAACACACTTTTTGAAAATTCGCATGAAAAATTCTCATCTCTTCATACAAAGTCGGTCACGTGACTTGGTCAATTTGTATGGGGAATCGGGAAAAAAATCGATGAATCTCGAAATGTTGTTCAGAACGGACACTTGGTCTAGGGATGTAAATGTTCACAAATACACCCTGTATACTGATGAACAGGTAATGGTTGGTAAGAAATAAAATCAGTTTTGCATTTATCACATGCTTTTCTGAAGTGACTGGAGTTTTAGCAGATGAAGGATTCTAAAAAATAAAACAACAAAAGTACTCCTTATTTGGGCAGTCGTATAATAAGTAATTAATAATATAATTATTATGGATTGATAATATAAAATAAATACAGTCCTTTATAAAATAATTACGCTACTTTGTATTTACAATTACGCTTAAACTAGTGAGATTAATTATCGTCTTCATCTGTGGTCTTGACGGGGTAGCGGCACTCCGGCGTGCCGCACTCGCACTTCATCCATTTGGACTTCACCGACCAGAACTTGTCGCCGTAGTCGAATCTGCAACAAAACAACAACACATGAGCAAATATAACTAATAATTTAATACAGAACAACAAGACATTGGTCACATTTAACGGAATAGAATAGAATATAATAATAATAATTTATTTCTGGCCAAATGAACTTAAACACATAGCCTGCCAATTATGGGTGCCTGACAATGTGACGTCAAATTCGAATAAGCGCAGCGGGCCGTCTGCACGTTTTTTACCAATATAAATGATTGATGCCACCACGAGCAAAGCCTATTCGTTGTAGCAGGCTTGCGAATTTTACTCCTGGAACATTGTTTTACACATTTACACACACTTTACGCGAGGTTGTGTGACACTACTGTATACTCACGTCAGCTGGTCCCCCTGGCGGATGTGTTGCGTGGCGACGAGGGCGACGGTGGGCAGGCGCAGGTCCCGCACGTCGCAGAACACGCGCACGGGCGCGAGGTTGGCGCGGCAGCTGTGGTTGATGAAGCGCGCCGCGCTGCCGTACCGGCATGCGTCCACGCATAGGATCGTCTTGTCTTGACATTGCTGGAACGAAGTAGTTGACAGTGCACATAAGAAGGCTGCCTGTCCACCGAATCGGAGCAGAGTGAAATCTGCCAATAGGATGGTATAAACATTCCGATACTCGATAAACAAACTTCTATTGGTGGATTTCACTCCACTCCGCAATGCTCCGCTTCGGTGGACAAGCAGCCTAGATTTTAAAAACAGGTCTTTGCTATAAAAATAACATTCATAGCATTCGTGAGGCCTTTGTCCTTCAGTATGACAATGGCTAGGGCAGCTATAGGGCAAATGTTATACAATAGAATTCAAGTTGCTATGATGGGATAAGGCTTCACCACGTTAAATCCGGATTAGCGATCACAATCCGAGCTACGTTGAAAAAAATCTAAACATACGTTTTGCACGACCAATGGATTGCAGCCCGGTACTATCCATACTAATATTATTAATGCGAAAGTAACTCTGTCTGTCTGTCTGCTACTCTTTTACGCCAAAACTGCTCAACGGATTAAATGAAATTTGGTATACAGATAATCTAGACCCTGAGAAAGGACATAGGCTACTTTTTATTGCGAAAAGGGGGTTGTAAGGGGTTGAAAGGGGGGTAAAAAGTTACTTTTCCACGCGGACGGAGTCGCGGGCGGCCGCTAGTTGTCATATATAGATACAGTGTCCAAGTTTTTATTTATAAAGTTACATTATTGGCACAGTTTTCATCATCTTCAAAGCTTTACATACCTCGAGCAGATCAGGCTTGACATCGAGCGCGAACAGGTACTGGTCGTTGGGCCGGGTGTCGGCGGCGGGCAGCGGCAGCAGCTCCCCGCAGTACAGCGCGACGGGTGTCCCCCGCTGTATGGAGGCGCGCGCGCGCAGCCCCCAGCCCATGCTGGCCGTGCGGAACACCTCCGCGCGCACGAACAGCGAGCCGCGGACCGCGAGCCGGGTTATTAGCATGTTGCTGCATTTGCGCTGGGGACGAAGGAATATAAGGAAGGACGAATAAATACTTCATTTCATTTCAGTTTATGTTCAATATCAGTTTTTACCCGACTATGGCAAAGCAAAAAGGTTATGATAGATAGATAGATAGATACTCTTTATTGCACAACACATTACAGAACTTAGTGCTAATAGCAATTTACAAATACAATCGGATTTTAACTTTTTCGGAAAAAGTTGAGTATGGATTAGGTATGGATGTTCATCTGTTCCTTGATAATTTATGAACTAATTGGATAGGTAAATGAGCTGTAATTAGAATCTTCTTAACTGTCACTGTCACTAGTTACATAACATTTACTCTTACTGAGTACATGCTGGGTAAAAAAAAAAAACTTTATTTCCTTAACAATATTTGTTTTGGCTTAAACTAGTGAATTTGGAACCTCCATTTAAGCAAAAAATGCATGAAGCTACATAGTATAGTTACATAGGCTACATAGTATAGTATAGAGGTACATAATATAGTTTTACTGAGTTTCTTGCTGATTCTTCTCGGTAGAAATCAACTTCGAAATCAGCGGTAGTTGACATAATATTTGACATTCATAAATGTTCGGACTTAAATTTAAAAAAGAATATTTCTATTATGTTGAATTGATTGCAGCGCTCTCTATGGAACTTAAAGTCGTGTGGGGTATCAAATGAAAGAGCTTTGTTACCACATTTCAATCAAAGCAATAGTAAAGTCAATGCATCAGCTTACTGAACCAGTGGTAGATTATATTATGTTTTGACATTCATAAGTGTTCTGTATGGACCTAACTCGAATAAAGATTTTTTCTATTCTATTCTATTCTTACCTTATCGCAGCGACAGGTGGCGTTGCACTCGAACAGCATGGGCGGGTCGTGGTGCGGGAAGTCGGGTCGCAGGCGGCCGCCGCGCGCCCAGCGCCGCACGCTCAGCGCGCAGCACGCGCACGACGCCGCGTCGCACGCGCCGCCCGAACACGCGCAGCCCTGATGCACGGAAACAATACTAAATGCGCCAGACAATCGCACCGATCAACCTGGTCTCAAACTAAGGCAACCCCGTACTATAAGTATCAGATCATCATCATCAGCAACCGACACTCGTCCACTGCTGGACATAGGTCTCCCCTAATGCACGCCACCGCTCCCGATTTTCGGCCACTCTCATCCAGCCCACACCAGCCAGCCTTCGAATGTCATCATCCCATTTTGACCGCAGGGCATCCAACACTACGCTTACCGAGTCACGGTCTCCACTCAAGGACTTCACGGCTCCAACGGTTGTCAGTTCTGCGGCTAATGTGACCAGCCCACTGCCAATTCAGTTTGCTAATTCGGACCAGATAACGATAATTAACTGGGGGAGACGACCCAGACCCAAGCAAACTTAGAAAATGTAGTTTATTAAATTGACTTGCCCGGGAATCGAACATCTTAGCCGTCAAAACATACTTATACAAGGTGAATTTTTAATCCAACCATCCAAACGTTTAAGCTCGTCTTAGAATCTGTAAGTGAACAGCTTTCTCCTAGAAACATGGTGGCTTATAAGTATTCTGATTCTGTTATATAAAAGTTTAATGTTGATTTGTAAGTTTGGCTCACTGTCGATAAAAAATAAGAACGACCCATATCCGTTTCTTGTGCACCAACCTGCATGGTCTGTATGGTGTTGTCGATGTCCAGCCGCTCGGGCAGCACGTGGCGGCTGACGTAGGTGAAGTCGGCGGGCAGCGGCTCCTCGTCCACCTCGTTCACGCACGGCACCGGGTACGTCTCCGCGCCGTTCGATATGTCGCTGCCGAGATTAAATAAAGTAAAAATGGTGCCCCACGTTGGGCGCCAGTATTTCGGCAATAAATAATGCAATCGCATTTTACAATGAAAAAATATAATAGCGAGTTAAACTACAAGAAAATACCAGCACGTGAATTCTAACGTCACGCCTGATGTTGTCTGACGCCATGAAAAAAGTGACATCCGTTCTACAGGGGTTCACTAGAAATAAACGCTTATTTTTCATCCCTTACAGACAAGTACAAAGTACGAACATTAGGTAATAGTTGGTTACATTAAAGGAGATAGCATAGGAGGTTTTAACTTAGTGTAGGCACACTAAGTTAAAAACCTGTCATTTAGGTCTTTTGGTCTCCTTATCTCGGTACGGTCGAACATTGGTTTAGTGAATGCTGTCTTATGTTAACACGGAGTCTTAAAATAAATATAAAAGGTAGCTATGTTGTAGGACGTACGTACATGTATGTAAGTTCAAGCTGTGATGTGTATGTGTTTGGTAAATAAAAATAATAGTGCATAAACAAACCACTTATACTACAACTCAATCGAAAATGGATTATTTTTTGTTTATAGTTCTTGTGGCCCACCATGTCTTTTCACATCGAAAATCACGAAAATTGTTAGCCTGGAAAGCTACACACGAATACCGAATCCGTCCATCGTGCCTCCACACTGTACGCACCTGGAGAGCAGCTTGTGCCGCTTGATGTTGTCCCGGACGCAGAGCGTCATCTGCATGTTGAGCGAGATGGCGCTCTGGCTGGCGCCGCTGCACACCTCCACCGGCAGCTCCCCCGCGGAGTTCTCCACGTCCGTCTGTTCACACGACATTCCACGTTGTCAACACTCATATATCCTACTACTATTATAAAGGCGAAAGTTTGTAAGTATGGATGTATGGATGTTTGTTACTCTTTCACGTAAAAACTACTGAATGGATTTGAATGAAACTTTACCACAATATAGCTTATACATCAGAATAACACATAGGCTACAATTTTTGAGGTTTCTACGAACCTGAAGTCCACGCGAACTAAGTCGCGGGCAAAAGCTAGTCTTCTATACTATTTTATTTATCTTCTATCTTCTATACTATTTGTAAAGAGATAACTTCTATAGACAACGACTAGGCTTATAGGTAAACCGAAAACACGAAACGCTTGCCCGATGTAATTGGACACAGCGCCATCTATTGGTTCATTTTTGCATTACGGTCCCGAAGCGAAGTGAGGGCGGGCCACTATTATAATATATATTTATTTAGGCTGTGTATGGTGCCCAGTAGCGAAAGATATTTAAACTATAAATTTCTCTGGAGTGCACTCTTGTAAGATATTTAGTTTAAGATAGTTACTTACCCGCGCTCCTCGCGCCAGCAGTATGACCACGCAGGCGTAGTGGCCTTGCCGCGCAGCGACGTGCCTGTCAGAAATATAAAATTGATTAAATATCATCGTAATACAGCTTATTTCATCACGTTTCAACACTAAATCACGTTTTGTAATAAAGGGGTTCAAGTATGGGATACCAAAAATTCATTTTATCCGCTCAACTCCACGCAGCGCCGCTTCTGTAGAAACGTGCTCTTCAGCAGAGTCCTCACAGACTCCGATGGCTCGGCCACATTGAAAGAACGGTATCAGATTAGGGCGCCAAGAGGGAACATCCTGGGCAACCTACTGGTCGTGGGGCGCCCACGCTACCGCTGGCGGGGTGTAGTAAACTTGCAAGAATTGGAAGTAAGAAGACTGGTGACAAGCTGCACAGACCGAGACAAATGGCGATATCTTATATCGGAGGCCAATACAAATTTTTGGTCAGCCATCGGAGTAAAGTAGGAGTCCGCCCAGCGCGCACCAGTGCCGGCGGCTGATACCCGCGGTGTAACATAGCTGAGGGGGCCTCACAGCGGCGTGTCGTGGTGCTTGTTGGCGGCGTCGCGCGCGTGCGGCGCGTGGTCCAGCAGCAGGCGCAGCGCCCCCGCGTGGCCGCCGAGGGCGCACCAGTGCCGGCGGCTGATACCCGCGGTGTAACATAGCTGAGGGGGCCTCACAGCGGCGTGTCGTGGTGCTTGTTGGCGGCGTCGCGCGCGTGCGGCGCGTGGTCCAGCAGCAGGCGCAGCGCCCCCGCGTGGCCGCCGAGGGCGCACCAGTGCCGGCGGCTGATACCCGCGGTGTAACATAGCTGAGGGGGCCTCACAGCGGCGTGTCGTGGTGCTTGTTGGCGGCGTCGCGCGCGTGCGGCGCGTGGTCCAGCAGCAGGCGCAGCGCCCCCGCGTGGCCGCCGAGGGCGCACCAGTGCCGGCGGCTGATACCCGCGGTGTAACATAGCTGAGGGGGCCTCACAGCGGCGTGTCGTGGTGCTTGTTGGCGGCGTCGCGCGCGTGCGGCGCGTGGTCCAGCAGCAGGCGCAGCGCCCCCGCGTGGCCGCCGAGGGCGCACCAGTGCCGGCGGCTGATACCCGCGGTGTAACATAGCTGAGGGGGCCTCACAGCGGCGTGTCGTGGTGCTTGTTGGCGGCGTCGCGCGCGTGCGGCGCGTGGTCCAGCAGCAGGCGCAGCGCCCCCGCGTGGCCGCCGAGGGCGCACCAGTGCCGGCGGCTGATACCCGCGGTGTAACATAGCTGAGGGGGCCTCACAGCGGCGTGTCGTGGTGCTTGTTGGCGGCGTCGCGCGCGTGCGGCGCGTGGTCCAGCAGCAGGCGCAGCGCCCCCGCGTGGCCGCCGAGGGCGCACCAGTGCCGGCGGCTGATACCCGCGGTGTAACATAGCTGAGGGGGCCTCACAGCGGCGTGTCGTGGTGCTTGTTGGCGGCGTCGCGCGCGTGCGGCGCGTGGTCCAGCAGCAGGCGCAGCGCCCCCGCGTGGCCGCCGAGGGCGCACCAGTGCACGGCGCCGTTGCCCTCCGCGTCGCACGTGCCCGCGCCGGCGCCCATCGACAGCAGCAGCCTGAACAGAAGGCCCAATTTGAAACGACGACCGAATCGGAGCTTCCCTTCCCTTTCACACGCGCGGCGCGCGCTTTTGTAAGAATACGGCCCGGTTCAGACACGGCGGAGTCCGCGCGGATGCGAGCCGCGCGGGTCGAGTGACGGTAGGCGCGCGAATTCGCAATCCGCGCGGACAGGTATGAACGAATAATAAGCGCTAATGTTTCCGCCGTGTCTGAACCCGGCCTAAGACATGTTTATTTTCATTCGTTACGGGACAAATAAGTAGAGTTCGACCGATACTAGTGGCAGTCAAAACTCTGCAAGTTGGCAATCTTGTACCCCCGTGCCTCGGAAAGCACGTTAAGCCGTTGATCTTGAGCATATTTCTTCGGTGGTGTCATACTGGTGTCTCATCAAATTTATGAGGGTAAGGGAATAGAAGGTGCACCTATGTTCTTACGCCCGTGAGAGCCTTACCCTTCAATTTTAGTTGAGAGGTGCCTCCAGCAGCGCCGCCATGTCTCACCTGACGACCTCCGTGTGTCCGTGCTCGGCGGCCCACACGAGCGGCGTCCAGCCGCCGTGGTCGGTGGCGTCCACGGTCGCGTCGGCGGCCTCCAGCAGCGCCGCCATGTCTCACCTGACGACCTCCGTGTGTCCGTGCTCGGCGGCCCACACGAGCGGCGTCCAGCCGCCGTGGTCGGTGGCGTCCACGGTCGCGTCGGCGGCCTCCAGCAGCGCCGCCATGTCTCACCTGACGACCTCCGTGTGTCCGTGCTCGGCGGCCCACACGAGCGGCGTCCAGCCGCCGTGGTCGGTGGCGTCCACGGTCGCGTCGGCGGCCTCCAGCAGCGCCGCCATGTCTCACCTGACGACCTCCGTGTGTCCGTGCTCGGCGGCCCACACGAGCGGCGTCCAGCCGCCGTGGTCGGTGGCGTCCACGGTCGCGTCGGCGGCCTCCAGCAGCGCCGCCATGTCTCACCTGACGACCTCCGTGTGTCCGTGCTCGGCGGCCCACACGAGCGGCGTCCAGCCGCCGTGGTCGGTGGCGTCCACGGTCGCGTCGGCGGCCTCCAGCAGCGCCGCCATGTCTCACCTGACGACCTCCGTGTGTCCGTGCTCGGCGGCCCACACGAGCGGCGTCCAGCCGCCGTGGTCGGTGGCGTCCACGGTCGCGTCGGCGGCCTCCAGCAGCGCCGCCATGTCTCACCTGACGACCTCCGTGTGTCCGTGCTCGGCGGCCCACACGAGCGGCGTCCAGCCGCCGTGGTCGGTGGCGTCCACGGTCGCGTCGGCGGCCTCCAGCAGCGCCGCCATGTCTCACCTGACGACCTCCGTGTGTCCGTGCTCGGCGGCCCACACGAGCGGCGTCCAGCCGCCGTGGTCGGTGGCGTCCACGGTCGCGTCGGCGGCCTCCAGCAGCGCCGCCATGTCTCACCTGACGACCTCCGTGTGTCCGTGCTCGGCGGCCCACACGAGCGGCGTCCAGCCGCCGTGGTCGGTGGCGTCCACGGTCGCGTCGGCGGCCTCCAGCAGCGCCGCCATGTCTCACCTGACGACCTCCGTGTGTCCGTGCTCGGCGGCCCACACGAGCGGCGTCCAGCCGCCGTGGTCGGTGGCGTCCACGGTCGCGTCGGCGGCCTCCAGCAGCGCCGCCATGTCTCACCTGACGACCTCCGTGTGTCCGTGCTCGGCGGCCCACACGAGCGGCGTCCAGCCGCCGTGGTCGGTGGCGTCCACGGTCGCGTCGGCGGCCTCCAGCAGCGCCGCCATGTCTCACCTGACGACCTCCGTGTGTCCGTGCTCGGCGGCCCACACGAGCGGCGTCCAGCCGCCGTGGTCGGTGGCGTCCACGGTCGCGTCGGCGGCCTCCAGCAGCGCCGCCATGTCTCACCTGACGACCTCCGTGTGTCCGTGCTCGGCGGCCCACACGAGCGGCGTCCAGCCGCCGTGGTCGGTG
This sequence comes from Cnaphalocrocis medinalis, assembly GCA_014851415.1. Classification (NCBI taxonomy): domain Eukaryota; kingdom Metazoa; phylum Arthropoda; class Insecta; order Lepidoptera; family Crambidae; genus Cnaphalocrocis; species Cnaphalocrocis medinalis. The sequence goes on along the minus strand of CM026276.1, from coordinate 18,451,388 downwards.
GCGTCCACGGTCGCGTCGGCGGCCTCCAGCAGCGCCGCCATGTCTCACCTGACGACCTCCGTGTGTCCGTGCTCGGCGGCCCACACGAGCGGCGTCCAGCCGCCGTGGTCGGTGGCGTCCACGGTTCGCGTCGGCGGCCTCCAGCAGCGCCGCCATGTCTCACCTGACGACCTCCGTGTGTCCGTGCTCGGCGGCCCACACGAGCGGCGTCCAGCCGCCGTGGTCGGTGGCGTCCACGGTCGCGTCGGCGGCCTCCAGCAGCGCCCGCAATGTCTCACCTGACGACCTCCGTGTGTCCGTGCTCGGCGGCCCACACGAGCGGCGTCCAGCCGCCGTGGTCGGTGGCGTCCACGGTCGCGTCGGCGGCCTCCAGCAGCGCCGCCATGTCTCACCTGACGACCTCCGTGTGTCCGTGCTCGGCGGCCCACACGAGCGGCGTCCAGCCGCCGTGGTCGGTGGCGTCCACGGTCGCGTCGGCGGCCTCCAGCAGCGCCGCCATGTCTCACCTGACGACCTCCGTGTGTCCGTGCTCGGCGGCCCACACGAGCGGCGTCCAGCCGCCGTGGTCGGTGGCGTCCACGGTCGCGTCGGCGGCCTCCAGCAGCGCCGCCATGTCTCACCTGACGACCTCCGTGTGTCCGTGCTCGGCGGCCCACACGAGCGGCGTCCAGCCGCCGTGGTCGGTGGCGTCCACGGTCGCGTCGGCGGCCTCCACGCAGCGCCGCCATGTCTCACCTGACGACCTCCGTGTGTCCGTGCTCGGCGGCCCCACACGAGCGGCGTCCAGCCGCCGTGGTCGGTGGCGTCCACGGTCGCGTCGGCGGCCTCCAGCAGCGCCGCCATGTCTCACCTGACGACCTCCGTGTGTCCGTGCTCGGCGGCCCACACGAGCGGCGTCCAGCCGCCGTGGTCCGGTGGCGTCCACGGTCGCGTCGGCGGCCTCCAGCAGCGCCGCCATGTCTCACCTGACGACCTCCGTGTGTCCGTGCTCGGCGGCCCACACGAGCGGCGTCCAGCCGCCGTGGTCGGTGGCGTCCACGGTCGCGTCGGCGGCCTCCCAGCAGCGCCGCATGTCTCACCTGACGACCTCCGTTTGTGTCCGTGCTCGGCGGCCCACACGAGCGGCGTCCAGCCGCCGTGGTCGGTGGCGTCCACGGTCGCGTCGGCGGCCTCCAGCAGCGCCGCCATGTCTCACCTGACGACCTCCGTGTGTCCGTGCTCGGCGGCCCACACGAGCGGCGTCCAGCCGCGTGGTCGGTGGCGTCCACGGTCGCGTCGGCGGCCTCCAGCAGCGCCGCCATGTCTCACCTGACGACCTCCGTGTGTCCGTGCTCGGCGGCCCACACGAGCGGCGTCCAGCCGCCGTGGTCGGTGGCGTCCACGGTCGCGTCGGCGGCCTCCAGCAGCGCCGCCATGTCTCACCTGACGACCTCCGTGTGTCCGTGCTCGGCGGCCCACACGAGCGGCGTCCAGCCGCCGTGGTCGGTGGCGTCCACGGTCGCGTCGGCGGCCTCCAGCAGCGCCGCCATGTCTCACCTGACGACCTCCGTGTGTCCGTGCTCGGCGGCCCACACGAGCGGCGTCCAGCCGCCGTGGTCGGTGGCGTCCACGGTCGCGTCGGCGGCCTCCAGCAGCGCCGCCATGTCTCACCTGACGACCTCCGTGTGTCCGTGCTCGGCGGCCCACACGAGCGGCGTCCAGCCGCCGTGGTCGGTGGCGTCCACGGTCGCGTCGGCGGCCTCCAGCAGCGCCGCCATGTCTCACCTGACGACCTCCGTGTGTCCGTGCTCGGCGGCCCACACGAGCGGCGTCCAGCCGCCGTGGTCGGTGGCGTCCACGGTCGCGTCGGCGGCCTCCAGCAGCGCCGCCATGTCTCACCTGACGACCTCCGTGTGTCCGTGCTCGGCGGCCCACACGAGCGGCGTCCAGCCGCCGTGGTCGGTGGCGTCCACGGTCGCGTCGGCGGCCTCCAGCAGCGCGCGGCAGGCGGCCAGGTGTCCGTGCTGCGCCGCCATGTGGAGCGCCGTCATGCCCTCCGAGTCCTGAGATAATAAACCATGTGTTTTTTTACATTTGTTTAAGTGAAAACAATAAATTGAAAAGCCCCGACACTCATTTTCTGACAGCGGCCATCTTGGATTTGAAATTTGTCACAATAATAATTAGACCTCATCGTCATTTTCTGTCAGGTGCGATTGTGGTCAAACGTTGGCCTATAGTCTAATAAAAAAAAATCAAAAAGCGAGCGTATTTCTTGCGACTTCTCTGATGTTGCGGGTGTCCATGGGCGTCGGTAATCGCTTACCATCTGCACAGAATACTTAATAGTACAAGGTACAGAAGACCCACTTCTAAAACCGTTTATGGAAATAAAGACTCAGGACTACTATAATATAACGTTGAAATTCCGACCGACCAGCGTTCAATACCTACAAATATTTATACCTAGAAGTGCGTTCTCTTTCTATCACGTAACTCGTACCTTTTCTGACAATATCAGGGTTGTCTTCTTTAAGAAAATAATATAATCTTAATATTAATAAATGCGTTGCTTCGTTGAGTGTTGGTAAAATCAGCCCAGATACCTAGACTGTGTTGTAGTACATACCTACCTGGCTATAACTTGTACTAATGTATTTTGTGTTGAGAGACTCCGTATTATTATTATGTATTTTGAGGTAAAATGCAGGTGATAAGATATACCTACCTACCAAAAAATAAACGAAACAGATCTAATTCAGTTAATATTGTAATACCCATATTGTATACCAACCAGCTATTCTATTGCCCACCTATGATGTTTCATTTCGTTACTATTAATTTCGGTAGGTAACTCAAGTAGTTCTATCCGACTAAAAATATTATTTTGTTTACATTATTAGCATATAAAACAGATCTTCGCCCTTTGGGAGCTTAAAACAAGTTAAATTTGGATAGCAAACCGTGTTATTACAGGGCAAACACTGCACAATATTTCTTTGCCTTTTTTATTATTAATTATAAAGAGCGGTCTTATCGGTACGTCGCGTCGGTAAGCCACAAACAAAAGACGCGCGCGCGTCGCCGCTCGCTCGTGAAGCCCTACTGATTGTCACCTCCGGAGGTGACGCCGCATGTACTTGTAAATTCGTAGGTACACGCGGAGTGGGACAGGCCTGCCATCTGGTATATCTGACTGTTCGTCTCCCCCCCATTATCATAAAAAAAGATAACGTTGATATAATTCAACAAATGCCAAAGACCTACTTAAAACTGAATAAGATTTGTAATCATACTGATATTCTATCTGTTATTTCAATCTATGGTTACGCCAAGTATAATTTTCGCAAATTATATATATTTTGAAGGAGATGCTTCTGGTGATATACCTACTGTTTTTTTTATGTTTAAAATGACCCGCTTTAGTTCCCACTTCCACCGTCAACCAATAAAGACTTGTCACATTCTACCAATAGCCATTGACTCGCTTTACCTGCAAGTTGACGTCACACCCCGCTGCCACTAAGTACCGGATGACTTTAATGAGATCCTCTTCGTTGACCTTCGCTGCGTCGCTCTCCTCCTTAGCGTCTTCGGCTGTCTCCTTGCTTTCACTTTGCTCCTCTTCCTTAGATTCTACGTCCTCTTTGGATTCTTTCTCATTTATTTTTTTACATTTTATGGGACTTTTCTTTTCAGTCTTTTCAAGTAGAGCTGTAAAAATTTTTAAATTCATTTTAATAAATTACTTCACGATTCTGGTTACAAATAAAAATCCTTTATACCGAACGCAATTTTACTAAAAACAATATGTTTTTCCAATAACAATCTAAGTTAGATTAGGAATCAAGAAAGACAATACGTAGGAATCAAGCATATATTGTAATTATTGCCAGCTTGATTGACAAACCAGTAAATATATTTTACTTTGCTTATTTGGGGTATAAGTTTAATTCCACTGTACGGTTTTATAATAACAAAACGGAGGCTAAAGTTTATGAAAGTGAACGCATCAGTTTTAAACCAAAACTAGCTTTAGACCACGTGTCGTAATGAAAGGCCCAATGTACTGACAATTATTAAGTACTGCAATTATTAATAAAGAAAACATCATATGTTTGTAATAAAAAGGTTAGCATTAAAAGATAATATTAAATCTAGATAGACAAACAATTTGTGATGCCTTATGTGTTGCAGATGTCCATGGGCGGCGGTGATCACTTACCATTAGGGAGTCGTCTGCTCGTTCTCCCGCTATAATGTAAAGAACACTTCAGTTTCGTTTGTTACATGTGCTTGTTACTGACCATGTACGGCCCGCAGCAGCGGCGTGCGCTGCGCGTCATCGGCGGCGTCAAGACTAGCGCCGGCGTACTGCAGCGCGTACAGCGCGCCCGCGTGCCCGCGACCCGCCGCCGCGTGCGCCACCGTGCCGCCGCCCAGGGACGACAGCGGCTCGTTCACGCACGACCGGGACACTGGGGTGACAGTAGCGTTCAAAACTCAAGACATAATCGACGACCAATAGTAATGATGGACTTATATTCCATCCAAAGTAAAGTAAAGTATCATCTTATACACCGTTGAATTTTAGTCGTTTTAATCCCGAAGTTATTGTAATAGGTAACAGAAATAAAACCCATTTAGCAGGTTAGATTGTCAAAGTACGCAAAATAAAAATCAGCTGTTGCACACATTATCGCCTGGTGAATATTATTTTTATATGGAAAAGCAGATTTTTCTTTTGCGTACTTTGATGATCTAATTGATCATTCTAAATGGGCTTTATTCCTGTTAATAATAGTATATACGAGTACTGTCCCACTGCAGGGCAAAGGCCTCCATCATAGAAATCAAGTTATCACTACTGGGATGGGATTAGACTTAATCGCCACGTTTGCCTAATGCGGATTGGTGATCACAAACCCGAGCTATGTTCGAAAAATTCGTAACATACTTTTGCTCGACCCGGGACCCCGAGGCCACGCCCCGGTACTTAAACCACTAGACCAACGGGACGTTGTATCCAAATGTAACGCGTAAAAAAATTGCAACAACGATAGCTTTAGGAAATTATCGGAATAGGCCAGTAGGCCTAACGTTCCAACGTTCGCGAGAGCGCATCCATCTATCCCGCTCATCGCTCAGTCAGGTGAGCGAGAAGCAACTTGCGCCGACACATTACGAGTGTCGACAAAATTATCTCGTGGCGCGCATGTTAGCCCGGCAGGCTTAGGATAAAACTCACCAATCTTCGGCAGCAGTTCCTCCACCGTCTCCCCCGCCAGTATGGCGTCGCACAGCCTCTGCGCGGGCGTGGTGGCCAGCAGCTCCTCGTAGTCGGCGTTCTCGTTCTCCTGGCACAGCCGCTTCAGGTCGATGGGCGGGGAGGGGAGCAGCTCCTCGGGGATCAGGGGGGAAGTGTCGGGGGAGGAGGTGCTGGTGAAGCTTAGGTAGGCTGGGGTACTGGGGACAAAAAAAACAGGTTAGATTTTATATTATAGCTTAACTGAGTATAATGTGACCCAAAGCATCTCAAAGTCACACAATGACTAATGAAATGGGAATGATCTCCATAAAAAGGGAAAATCTTCCGCCGAGCCAGGTGTTATTGGATCGGGGACCATGGTCGAGTGAACCATCTTGGTTGGTTGTATTTGTCCCAAGTAGACATGCGAAATTTGTTTCCGCGATGTAGAATCGTATGAGAATTTAAATCTTGTATGAAACAGTTAAATTAGCGCCATCTGCTGTTGGTTGGATGGTACTGTAGTGGCGAACTTTCTTCGTTTCTTCTGGCGATGGTAGGTGTCGCCACAAGTGCTAGACGTAATTCACCACTCGTAATGGCACGAGAAGCAGCCCGGGTAAAGGGTTAACCCCGTACGCCCGAACCGCACCAAGGTTCGATGAAAACAACACACAATTCACCACTCCTCAAGACACCGACAGTGACTACCTGTCCCCCCCCCCTCCCAGACAGATGAGTGCAACAGGGCAGCTGGCAGGCCCTACGGGGTCGAAGACCTCTTGGAGTACACACAACGTGCCATGAATGACTCGAGAAGCAGCCCGGGTAAAGGGTTTACCCCGCACGCAAGTCGATCTTCAACGGTATCGGTATAACTCACCACTGCTCCCTCTGGTCGGGCAGGAAGATCCGCTTGTTGCTGCACTTCATCTCCAGGCGCACGCGGTGGCAGCGCTTGTTGGCGGGCTGCCAGCGGTACGAGCGCACGCCGCAGTGCGGACAGCCGGGCTTCAGCTTCACGTCGTTGTACGGCAGCCCGCACTCCAGGTGGAAGAGGTGCCCTTCCGAGCATTGGTAGAATATGCCCTGGGAATTCATGGAAGATTTTAGAATTTTTCTGACAAAATGATGCCAGTTTCATTGTTTTGCCTGCCACGGTGACAAGCCTTTGCAAGTGTGTAGTCATGACTGGCCGGATGGCGCATTCTATAGTGACCCTGCCTCATGCGCCAAAGGTCGTGGGTTCGATCGTCACCCTGGACATTCATGAACGCTTGTGTTTGTACAGTGTCTGGGTGTAATTTTTATAAGTCTCCGCTCAACTCCACTTCTGTGAAAACGCACCCTTAAGCTACTCAGTATGGAGTCAGGTCAATTTTATGAGACGTTGTTAGAATTTATTTATTATCATAATGTATCAATCAATCAATATGATCTTAGGATTAACATGGAGTTCACCGGATATACCGCCACTAGGCAACAAAAAATAGACATACAAAATTACATTACATTCACCTTAAAATATAAATTTCATTAAATTAATTTGTATTGTCATGATTGCACCATACCTGCGTGCAGAACAGGCCGCAGGCCGGACAGCACATGTGCTTCCGCAGCTGCGCGGTGTGCAGCGCGCACGCCAGCAGGAAGGGCGCCCGCGGGCCCGCGCGCAGCAGCGGCGCCAGCGCCCCCGCCGTCGCCCCCGCCGCCCCGGGCCCTACCCGCGCCGCGCGGTGCGAGCAGCCCACGCGCACGCCGTCCACCACCTCGATGGCCTGGCAGAATACCGGCTCTGTGCGACAAATAGTGACGTGATAACGCTTTTAACTGGCTGGCCGGCGAAAAAAAAAATTGAGCTCTGGCGCATTTTTATTTATTAACACACATCTTACACCTCACATACATCTAAGACCACATTGTCACTCTCCATCAGGTGAGATGAGGTCAAGTGCAATCCCATCTTATATAAAAAAAAAAAAAATTTTCACTTCTTACATAGTTACGTAAAATTGACGTTTAATATATCAACCCTTAATGGGGCTCTGTCAATATGTTAGACCCCGTATTTTGAACTTTATGTTTCCAACACAAAGTTCAAAATAGTAAAAAATATACTACCGCCCATTAAGGTGTTAATGTACAGGCTCCGCTTAGAAGACTACGAAGTTTCGTACAGTCAGCAATTTAAGTTGAAGTGTAGTAGATGAATACGCCAGAGAAAGGACTTGTAGAGCTAAAAGTAATGTATTGAAGTGAAGTTGAAGTAGAGATAAACAGGTGGCAAATCTTTCCTTGATAGTTGAGTGGTTAGTTGCTAAGTTAATAACGTACTGATAGTGTATTATATATTATTTCGATCGATGACATCACGAGTGAACATAAGTATTGAGCATCTTCTCTGTTAAAGTAGAATAGTAATCAAGTTATAAAAAATAGGAGAATAAAAAATTTGAAAAATGATAAACGACGTACGTACCGACGAGTTCGCTGGGCGCGGCGTGCACGTTGCTCGGCGTCTCGCAGAAGCACGTGGCGAGGATCGCAGAGTCGTCCTCATCGGGGCAGGCCGCTTCCGAGCCTTCGTCGCCGCCGGCCGGTTCCCTAAACCATAAATAAGTTCGTCCATCAGCAATGAGGGTGTTTTTTTTTTTTTTTTTTTTTATAGGATAGGGGGCAGACGAGCATACGGATCACCTGATGTTAAGCGATTACCGTCGCCCATGAACACCTGCAACTCCAGGGGCTTCACAGGTGCGCTGCCGGCCTTTTAGAGCGAGATATGCCCTTTTCTTGAAGGTTTGTAGGTCGTAGTGGTCCGGAAATACCGCAGGTGGCAGTTCGTTCCATATTTTTGTCGTACGCGGCAGAAAGTTCCTGGCAAAGCGCACAGTAGTGGACTGCCAGCCATCCAGATGAAATGGATGGAACTGCTGCCGCGTGGAACGATGTCGAAACGAGGCGGCAGGAATCAAACCGAGCACTCCCCATGGTATAAGCGATAGAGAATGCACAAAGACGCAACATCTCTCCGCAGCGCCAAGGGGTCAAGCCGACTAGTGATATCCCGGCAATCGACGATTCGAGACGCTCTCCGCTGGATCCGGTCTAGAGGAAGAAGCTGGTACGCAGGTGCTCCTGCCCAAAGATGAGAGCAGTACTCCATATGCGGCCGGACTTGCGCCTTATATAGCTGAAGGCGATGAGCCGGAGTGAAGTACCGTCTCGATCTATTTAGCACGCCAAGCTTCTTTGAGGCTAATTTAGCCTTGCCCTCTAGATGGTCCCGGAATTGGACTTCGCTCGATATGTCGATACCAAGTATACCAATAGTGGCTGAGGCATTTAAGGGGGTGCTCTCAAAATTAGGAAATGCGACCCAAGGATTTTTTTTGCGGTGAACGCACAAACTTGTGTTTTGCTGGGGTTGAATCGGACCAAGTTAAGTCTACCCCAATCTGAGATTTCGTTCAAACATGCTTCCATCTCAGACACAAGTTTGTTTCGGCTCTCGATGACGTTTTCCCGAGAAATGTTAGCGCAGCCGTTGTAAAACGCATCGCCCGTACTGTCATCCGCATAGCAATGAATATCGCGTTTATGCAAAATATCATTGATATGAAGAAGGAACAGTGTGGGCGATAGCACACAGCCTTGCGGGACTCCAGCATTTATGGACATAGTGTCGGAGCATTCACCGTCAACTAAGACCTTGATGCTTCTATGTTCCAAAAAGCTAGAGACCCATTCGCATAATTTCTCGGGAAGCCCATAGGAAGGAAGCTTCGCGAGAAGCGCCTTGTGCCAGACCCGATCAAAGGCCTTCGCAATGTCCAGACTAACCGCCAATGCCTCTCCCTTACTCTCAATCGCCTGTGCCCAACGGTGAGTCAGGAAAGTCAGCAAATCACCAGCTGACCGACCCTGGCGGAAGCCGTACTGTCGGTCGCTAAGCAACTCCTGACCCTCGAGATACCGAAGGAGCTGGCTGTTAATTATGGATTCCATAACTTTTGAGAAAAGGGAGGTTATGGCTATCGGTCTATAATTGGACGGATCTGAGCGGTCGCCTTTCTTCCGGTTCAGGTTCAGATTGCTCTTCCTCATCCTGAGCACTCCCGCCTTGAGGTATCCAAGCATCAGCCTTCGCCTTCCCGCGACGTGTTTGGCTCTCCCTGATCAAAATTTAAACGGTAATGGGGGTATTCAACCATCACGAAACTGAGGAAATGTTTTTTATGCGAACGCTATTTGAACTTAACGTTTTAAGAAGTCTGATTTACCTATTACTGCTATCGTCACGCTCCATCACCTCGGGCTGAACTTCTTCGTTCCGCTGCAAGCGACTGCGCTTGCGTGATGGCCGGTATTCCCTAAAATGAAATAAAAAATTAACAAAATATCCTTTAGAACTACAGGCCTTATAAATTGAGAACCTTACCGATCGTCATTCTCATATCTGGTTGATCTTCTCGAGGACCTTCGTAGATTGTCCCTGTATTCAAATTAAATACAGTGAACCTTGAGTTCTCTGTGATAAGGCATGCTTTAGCTATTTGTTTTTCTTTTATCTGATTCTTTTTTGGTACATGTAGCTTACAATCAGATACCCATACTTTACTAAAGGGTGTTAAAGTGAATTTGATTAGTGCAGACAAAATAAGATTAAATGTTTTAGCATTGGTTAAGCTTGTAGCACTACAATAACTACGGGATACTTACTTCTGGTCATCGTTAAGCGCAACCGGGGAATCATAATATTCATTCATAGGGTCAATCATAGGGGTCCTAGAATATGAAGAATCAGCCAGTCTCGTGGAACGACGAGGCCTCTTGGACTTTGTTTTCTCCACGATACAACTGAAGTCCTCATCGCTGGTATCCTCGTCTGCTTCCAGGAGCTTGCTGATCACTTCCGAGTCATCATCAATCTCATCATTATCCTCCTCTTCTTCGTATTCTTCGTCCTCCTCCCCTTCTTCTTCTACTTCTTCCTCCTCTTCTTCTCTGGATAACATAGCATCAATGCATCAACAAATCAGTGTAAAATTTGATTTTTTAACCAGATAAGAAATATACTAGATAAAAGTAACCAATATAATGTGTCAAGAAAGTCATGACAACAGATGTATGAGGAGCTAATGAAATTCCCATGCTTTATAACCAATGGTGCTACCATACTCTATGAGGCAAGCCAAGGGTGGTTCTTGTTGTTGCATTATAAGTGCCATGTTTTTTGAAGACAAACTAAAAAGCCATAAAAATTTTAAAATTAATAGATATTTTTTATGGGCAAACACCATTATGCTTTTGTTTTGTTAGTGATGGAATTCACAGAAAAAAAACATGGCACTAAGACTTAGTGGTTACATATATTTCATAAAAAATATGTGTCTAATAGAGAAACTCTTCTGTTAATTTAAGATACTCACAAGTCCTCATCCTCCTCCTCCAGTGCCTCAGGGTTGATGGCTTTCAGGCCCAGTTCACAAAGATGTTTCAGTTTCATCACTGTATTCGGACTTTGCTTCTTCTCAGAGTTACTATCTTCTACTTGTATTACTTCTTCTTCCTCTGACAATTTGCTGCCTCGATTCTCTTTCTTGCAGCTTGTTGCTGCTGGAACAGTCTCCACTTCAGATTGTAGAGATCGAGCGGATTTCCTAGTACGCACTCCTTCCTCAACCTTATCACTTTGTATACCCAAACGGGCATTATTTTGTGACTCCAATCCAATACGCAATTCTTCATTTGCAAGTATCTTAGCTGTTGGCTTGATACGGCGTGATAACCTCTGTGTAGGCCCAGCAGCAGTCTCATTGTATGATTTCTCTTTTCTGGCAATGGCATTGGCCAAGACATCGGAGGAATCTTTGCTGCGGCGTCGTGTCGATCGTTTTCCAGCAGTGTGAGAGCTATCTGATGGCTCATCGGTCTCAGAAACTGACTGGCTGGAGTTTTTGTCTTTCTTGGGCGATATAGAAGCTTCGGCCTCCTCAGACCACTCCCACTTGTTCCTGGTGCGGCTGGAGCGCCGCGGAGAGAACTCCTCGTGTTTCTCGTCGTTAGGAACGATCTTCATATTGCTGTTTTTCTTGTCTGAGCGAAATGTTAACACGATGCGCGGTTTGGGGTCTTCTCCATCGCTTTTCCCAGCCTTCTTGGACTCGGCCTTATCGAGGCAGGCGTTGACGTCGCTCGAGCTTTGACCTTTGTCGATTTTTTTCTTGGACGCGACTGGCACTTCGTCTTCCTCCGTGAGCATGTTGTCAAGGTCTCCTACAAGTACTTTCACTTCGCTGCCTCAGATTTATTTATAAACCCGGTCGCAGCGACGAGCAATAATAATTTTGCAGGTCCCCTAAATAATTTGGCAAGAAAACAACCAAAAGCCTTAAAAAAATTATAAAAACGAACTCAATCACTACAGACAAGCGGGTTCAGCTGGGGAGCCAATGCATTATCACATATAAATATCATGGTAAAAATCGGTAAAAAAACATAAACAACAAGAAATATTCATGTTTTTTCAAGAAAATCTCCAAAAACGCATCTTGAAGGAAGGAAATATTATTTTTTTATTATTTTTTTTTGTTTTTTTTTTAATAATAGTGATGTTTTTAGTTGTCAAAAAATGGAACCACAGAATTATGATCATGGCCCGTAATACCAGCAAATACGAAAACCATCCATTCGCAGCGCAGTTCAAAGGCAGGCCTGTTTCTGCGCTGCTAAGATTCGTATTATGAGCCCATAAAAACTGAACGACTATTGCACTGCTAGGCAAATAGGTGAACGGTTTCCTTGTCTTCTGGTCTGCTTACTGATTTAACCTAGAATCGTTCGGAAATCTTATGATATTTTTTTCCCGTTTTACCGGTTTTTTAGTTTTCGCTTTATAATATCAATTGCTGACTAAAAGTACATTTTTATGAGTGTAATTTACTTAATCAGCATAATTTTCTTAATTCACAGTAGATTATAATAAAATTATGGAGTAATTCATAAATGGCGTGCGACTATTCTGTACTCTTCTTACCTACCTATGTTTTTGAACGATTTTGAATGACGAGAAAGCTGTCAAACTCAAATAATTGAAATATTAATTAACAATGTCAACATTGGTAGTTTTCTTTGGAAATATAATTAAAATCAAAGATTAAAATAGTATTGTTGACATTATTTAAGTGCAATTTATAAGAACTGCGACATAACGGCTAAAGCTACCTACATAATATGAGCCCACGTAATTCGTCAGACATCTGTGACACTAACACCATACAAAACCAGTTTAAACGTAAGTAATGTTTATCAAAGATTTAAATCATAGATATGCCCTCGCCATACTTTGACCGCGCCGATTTGAGTCCGCACCTCAAATAACCTAGTTTTGCTCAACTGAGATTAGCACGAATAGTTGCCGTTTGCACTCGGTGACAGTTGTACGACACGGCTGCCTGGAATTTTGACAGGAAAAAGCACTCAAAATGCCTTCATGTGCCTTTTTATTGTGCAGAAAAATACTACAAATTCAAATAAAGCGAATGGTGTAACATTTCACTCTAAGTATTTATATTTCATCAATAATTTAATTTATTTATTTTGTTGACAAACATCAAAGTCTGATCGCCCAGCGCGTGACAGAGAGAGTAGTATTGGCAATTATGTGAGACAAAACGAAACAACATCATTATCTCGGTGGCTAATATACTTAGACCCGCTTGTAGTCTTTGAGTATATAGCCACTGGAGATGCCATACCGGCGTTTCTCCTCCGGCAAAGTACATTGGTCAACTATCGGAACTGGTCAACTAAGTTATACAAAACTACTTGGATGTCGCTACATCGCCATTTTGCATCGCTCCGTGTCGCGTGACGTTTCTCTTAAAAATGTGAATTGTGCAGTATTTCATGTAAAAGGCGATCTGACAGCTAAAATTCGCAACAAGATCGCGTTTCCTATCATAAGTAATGACTTTTATTAATTATTAAATGTGTATTAAACTAGAAAACACATAAGTTGAATATCAGTTGAGGAAATTTGACAGATTGTGGTAACCTGATGTGTGGCTGACTGTACTTTTAACGAAAACTTTAGCGGACTCTGTATCATACATAGTATTTTTAATACAACTTAACCAACTTATGACGTGCAGTTGCCCTAACTAAATGGTAATGTATGGAAATAACTACCTAACTTAACTATGAAAATAAGGTTTAAGGCCCATTTTTTGGATACGGGATTTTGTGCGTGTCCGACACGCTCTTGGCCTTTTATTTTACAAAACTGACTAAATAAATATTTATTTATCTTCAATGTGCAGAATTTTACACTTACAATTTTATATATAAGTTCATTCACCAAAACTGATTTGACTCATTCTTTGTGTCCCATCACTGTCTTTTTCGTATGTATGCTGCATAGTTACGTGAAATCTTTATTTGTGAGCGTGTATTTTTGATGTGTTAAATTTTTCTGTAGTGTGCGTTTATCGTGACAGCAAAATTTGTGACTGTTGAGTATTAAAATTTTGGTGGTGTGCTGTACGTGTTTACCTCGTCCCCGCAAAAATGGTGAAAAAATTGTTAGAAGCGCGGACGTTAGGCATCTCCAGTGGCTGTCTACTCTAAGTCATAGATAGTGACTTTCGATGACACGCACACGTCATGTCATCAAAAATGCCTCGTTTTTAGGTGTCAGGGCATATCTATGATTTAAATCTTTGATGTTTATATGTGATATATTTATCTGTTTGTTCAATCTGCAGGGACCTGTGAACTATCACAGGAGAACAAGAACTATCTTGTGAGGATCCTCAACTGTTCTCGAAATAACATTAGAGCCTCTAGTGAGAACTTGTTGAAAAATTCTGTAATTAAGGCTTTAGCATGTGTCTGGCCTGTCGATCTCATCCAGTGTTGCTTGCTCTGTTTGATTGACCACTCTTTTAGCAAGCGTATGCACCTGGGTATGCCCAGTACTAGTTCCGGGGATTGTACTTATTTTATTACATGTAAGTCATTTCCAATTTACTAATTGTTCTTATTATTTTTACAGATCTGGTGTGTTGTCACTGGTGTAAAATGTGACTGTGTCTATAATCAGAGCAGCAAGTGCAAGCATTTTAGTGCCTTAATATCCTATGTTAACATCACCTCCAGCTTGTCAAAGACCAGTAACAAACAACATTGGGGCAAACCTAGTATTCGGCAATTTGTTCATTATAAATGTTCTAAATTCTTCGAAGATATGACTAATAAAGACTGATTCAATATTTACAAAACCTGTTTTTATTCACCAATTTTAACAATAACATACTATTATTTGTAGAGAATATTGGTGGTTGTATCGCAATCAACACTTCTGACAGTTGACCATCTGCATTTGTTTCCAATTTCTGCCGTGTTGTGCGCGGTCGTTATCTGTCCACCACTACCTACTCGCTTTGCACATAGCCAATCTCCCTAAACTATTGTAGATATTGTATACCTTGTATATTCTGTATTTAGTGAGTTTTTAAATATTTTATACTAGTTTTAAAATCCTAAACTCGAATTCTAAAGTCTTTTTTTAATTCTTTGGTCTAACTACTTGAGAAGTTTTTATTACTTGTCACAGACCAATAAGTGTTATTTTTTCTGATTCCTACGAATACGTAGCAACAAGATGTTTCTTTAAACTTTACGAACTTCGCCGATACTTACTTTTGTAGGAAGTAGACATAGCTCGGGCTCGGCAGGGCAGCTAAGTTTTCGTGTTTGCAGTCTTCATTTAAAATGTCGTAAGTACATAGCATTTTTTTCTTGTGTTTATAAATAACTTACTTACATCACATATAATGGACCGAAGAAAGTGGAGTCCACTTTACATTACAAAATAACTTACTCGTACTTGCACTTTATAGGTATGTTAGTGGTAAATATTTACTATAGTGAAAACCAACAAACAAGACATCGTGTGTGATATACCCAACTGCTTGGGAGTTTTTGAATGATCCCAGAGTAAAAGCAGTAGGGTATAACAAAATATACATTTCAAGAGGATGTGGAGTGCAGCGGGAGAAAGGCTGAAGGCTCAACTCTTTTTTTTAATGATTCAGGTGGCAGACGAGCACACAGATCACCTGATGGTAAGCGATTACCGCCGCCCATGGACACCTATAGCACCAGTGGTGTCAAAAGTGTGCTGCTTACATTTAAACCCCCCTTCCCCTGGATTGGGCCTCTGATAACTCACACACACAGCGAAACACAGCACATGCACTGCTTCACACCAGTTTTCTGTGGGGACGTGGTATTACTCCGGTCGAGCCTTCATGCCAAAGCCTGGCTCTCCCACTGTTAAAAAGTCTGCATCAGACTGGTCGAAAGTATGTCAGTATTTACTTAGTTACTACATAAGAGTGTAAGTGTAATTAAACTTAGAAATCACAAAACAGTTTTGGTTTCATAATATTATATTTATTAACAAATCTAATTGCATTTACAATACATAGATAAAGGTATGGAACTATAACATGAAGTTATTGTAATACAATTTTTTATATTTCCAGTACTGGGTAGACCTATAAAGACCAAAATAAAACGGAAAAATAGGCTCATCAATGATGCTCGTAGAAGGACGGACAAAAAACTTTTTGTACGATTACATTGAACTTTAGGTATTTCAAATTCCTATGCGCGCCGATTGTTTGTTTACAATTCTATAGGTAGTTCACGGTCGATTGTCACTGTGTGCACACATTATCAGAATAATTACAATTCGAGATCAATCAAGGCTTTTCTTGCATCTACTATCAATGTATGAGTAATAAAGTGCTCCTACACTTTTAACTCCGGACCGGGGGACAAAAACACACTTAAACACAACACACACAAATAGGGAACACAGGAAAAAATGCCACCATTTACAAGGCAAATCATTAACAATGTTGATAAAACTGGTCTAAAAGTAACTTTTTCAAACTGTTTATTTGACGTTTATCACGCTCAAAAGACGCGCAGTTTGACAATTATTAGCGCTCATATATGAAAAGTCCATACAAAAAAAAAGGTGAACGGTTTTCAAGACGTCAACGTAACTGCCCTGCCGCAGGCCTGCTACAGGCCTGCGTGAAGGATGTCATAGTACAAAATAACAAGGCAGTTCAATAGCAGGCCTGCTTTAACGGCTGGTAGTAAGGTCCATGGAACAAGAAATTAACGCATTGGCTATTACCTCGACTTTTGTTCCATAAATTTGTATTCTGTGGATCTACAAAATAAAAAAGTAAAATGTCATTAATATAATGACAGGTCAGGTTATCCTTATCAGCTGATATCGTTTATCTGAATTTCATTATCATTTTGTGTTCTTATTTTGTTGAAACAAGTGCTTTCGAATAATTAATTAAAATAAGAATTAGTTACTACGAACTCATAAAGTTTCATTTTAAGATAAAGGCACACTTTATGTCATAAACCGGTTACTGAAGTTTACGTGGCTTTTAGTCTACTTCGGATAGTATTTTCCGTGTTCAAGTTCGAAATTGAATCATGAGTCTCTTCTTGAGTCCTGAGCATGTACTACAAGGGGGATACTTCCACCCCACGCTGCGGAAGCTGCAAGAGCCGGCCACGAGCATAGAGCCTCACAATATCATGTATCCGGTGTTTTTGCTGTGAGTACATCTCCCTCTTCTAGCCAACGGATGTCGAACACCGTCGTCAATCATTGGATCTAGCTATTTTAATTGTAGATTTGTAGAAACTCAGGATATCAATGTAACCTTGGCCTGCTTATCTAGATGTTGTATGAAAATTGGTTCAGTTTAGAGGCCTGTATGTACCTAGTCATAATTAAAGAATAATAGAGTATAAAGGTACTGCAAATTGTTTATGTAATGATAAATAATAATACCTAAATAATTTATTTCATCCAAAAACAGTTCATTCATAAAGAACTCAGGGGTTGACCTCTTCTATTAAGTGCTAACAAGCACCTGTACCAGAAGGGGCCACTCCTCCTTAGCACATTCTTACATTTTGTAAATTTATGGATGACAAAACATATTGATAGGTAACAATTTAAAGGTAGGTATCCAGGTTCAACATTCTGAGATAAAATCCTGACTTACTTTCATAACTACATTGTAGGCCAGTTTTGTAGCTTGGTGCCTCCAGTCAGAATATTTGACATAACTCAGCAACTTCTTAGGGAACTCATGAGTTTTCATTTACAATGAGGTGCTTGTTTATCTATTCTGAACTACTTTTATAAGACAGTATTATCACAAAATAAAGACTTTGACACAGAAGGCGTCTTTATTTTGTGGTATTATGCTGTAAAGCAATAAAGAAAAAAATTGGTAATGTCAACTCAAGTAAAAGTGTTGTAATAAGTTAGTTGTTTCCACATTATTTTCAGTAAAAACAAGCACATTATATTATTTGCAGAGAAAATGACGATGCAGTCCAGCCAGTATCAAGTATGCCAAACGTATACCGGTATGGTGTCAACCAGCTTATCCCAGCACTCACTGACTTGGTGCAGAAAGGCCTCAAGTCCATCCTTATCTTTGGCATTGTTGAGACTTTGCCTAAGGTAAAAATTTTATTTCTTATGATTCATAAAATATGTGGTTGGTAAATTTTTCTTCAATATTTATAAATACTAATTGCCAAAAATAAAAGCGCCTGATAATTCAATTCAGTGTGAATTGAACAATAAAATTAGGACTATAAGTAAATAGGTTCTTGATCATGCAGACAGAAATATGTTTAGAAAAAAAAAAGTTTTCTATATGCACACATCCTGAGTTTCTACCTGGCATAATGCGCGGGCGCAAAACAATAATACCGCTCCATCGAGGTTGCCTTGGTTCCTTTTTTTTGTATGGTAACTCTATGAACTGTTTGCTCAAAGTAACTCCATTAATTTACATGTTTTCAGTTATGCTTATCTGTTAATTTATTTTAAACTGTTTTTACAAAGTTAATTGTATAGTTACGAACATTTGACTTGTATGAATATGTTTTTTGCTTCAGTAGGTAATGTAGTGATATACTTCTATTACCACAATAAAACTACTGAATTCATAATGCTATGCTGTAAATTGATAATGAAATTAAACAGATTAATAAGATATAATGGAAAAGTAATGTGTTAATTGGTGATAGGCAAGTAAAGATTGGGTAAATTAGATAATCTAAATGTAGAAGTATTGTGATACAGGTATGTGATATTCATAATAAAATCACATAGGGAATATAGGTACCGGCTGCGTTTTTACTGAAGCGGATCGAAGTAAAATCCACCAATAGAACTATAAAAATCTGCTTTTCAACAAGCCAGCTTCTATTGGTGCATCACACTCTGCCTAGATTTAGAGGAAACGCAGCCCTAACTGTCTTCATCAAACATTTCCATTTTTCAAAACTCCATCAGGACCCAATAGGCTCCAGCGCGGACGCAGCACAGAACCCAGTAGTGAAAGCTCTACCCCGGCTCCGAGAGGCGTTCCCGCAACTCCTGATAGCCTGCGACGTGTGTCTGTGCCCGTACACCTCGCACGGGCACTGCGGCGTGCTCACCGCCTCCGGGGCCATCGACCACGCGGAGTCCACCAAGAGGATAGCCGAGGTGGCCCTCGCTTACGCTAAAGCTGGTGAGTACACATTATCCCCGGCAGTCGCCGATAAATTCTCCAATACCTACGTCTCATACGTGATTGCTACCAAAGAGATTAGTAACTTGATTATTTGTACAAGTGTTTGCGCCGTGAGCCGACGTTAGTTAAAGTATCAGCATAATATATGTATACTGTTCCACTGCAGAGCAAATACCTCAAATCATCGCTACATGATGGGAACCACACCTAATGCAGATTGGTGATACCAAACCAGAGCTATTTTCGAAAAATTCGAAACATACTTTTGTTCGACTCGAGGATCGAACCTAGGGCCCCGAAATCAGGGCCCAGTATTTAAACCATTAGACCATCTGGGCGTAGCAATTATTACAGAATGATATCTTAACAACTGAATGATTGGACAAGCCTAGTATATTGATCAGTGGACAGTCCTGTGGCTCTGATATCGTTTCCGAGTAGTCACTGCGATCAAATTGATGTATGTATTGTGTCCTCTGCTCCCTGTAGAATCGACTCCCAGACCAACGGTCGTCTTAACCGTTTTAATTCTCGGGCTGATGTGGCTGATATGATGATGAATTTATTCGTTCCAGGTGCTCATGTGGTGGCGCCTTCAGACATGATGGATAACAGGATAAAAGCAATCAAAGATGCGCTGGTCGCCAATAAACTACAGAATCGGGTAGGATATTTATCCATTGGTTTCTCACACCATGGCTTTAATATTAGAACCTTAACAGTGTGACAGAACTGATATAGCGTGTTTGCTAGTGACCTAGCATAAAGATCTTGTTCGATTTTTTCTGATGGACTAACATTAGCAATATGTACACTTGTGTTGGTGGAGTGTCTGGGTGTAAGTATATGACGTCAACGTAGCGCCATCTATCGGATTTAGCATTTGCAAAAACCCTCATTCATTTCACTACAGTAAATTTGTATGTAACGTGCAGGTGTCGCTGCTGTCGTACTCCTGCAAGTTCGCGTCGTCGATGTACGGCCCGTTCCGCGACACCATGAAGAGCTCCCCCATGGAGGGCGACCGCAAGTGCTACCAGCTGCCGCCGGGGAGCGCCGGCCTCGCCGCCAGGGCTGCGGTGAGTGTTCACGACAGGGCCGCGCCCTGTGAGCGGCGCACACAGGCGCCAAGGCAATAGGGGCGACACGCGCCATCGCTAATATGAAGTTAAATGAAGATAATATATTATGACTAACTTTTGACTTCCTTAAAATGGGGGGTTAGAAAGGGGCAAAAAGTAGCCTATGTTACTCTCCATCCCTTCAACTATCTCCATTTAAAAAATCACGTCAATACGTCCCTCCATAGAAAAACAAACATACAGACAGACAGACAGCTCGTAGATCACAAAAAAAATGGTAGCTCAGTGGATTAGAATAATAAACAAATAGCCAGACAATGACACCAACAGAACTAGGGCAGGCAACCCCTGTACTACGAGTACTTTAAATCTGTGACGAGTAGATACCAGATGACGATTTAACTGGGGGTGTCAACTCAGAACACCTAGACCCAAGACAACTTAGAAAATGTAGTTTCCTAAATTGACTTGACCGGAAATCGAACCTGGGACCTTTTGCGCTTCGGGCGCCACTGCGCCATCATGGCCGTCAGAACGCGCGGCTGATCGGTAAGATCGAACGCCATAGCCGAATCGTTTGAAGGATGTTTATTATTATAAACTAAACTAGTGGCCCGCCCTCACTTCGCTTCGGGACCGTAATTCAGAAATGAACCAATAGATGGCGCTGTGCTAATTTACATCGCGCAAGCGTTTCGTGTTTTCGGTTTACCTATAAGCCTTGTCGTTGTCTATAAAAGTTATCTCTTTATAAATAGTATGCATGGTTGTTGATTGACCAGGCTCGCGACGTGGCAGAAGGCGCGGACTTCCTCATGGTGAAGCCCGGCCTGCCGTACCTGGACATCGTGAGGCAGACCAAGGACATGTTCCCGAGGCATCCTCTATTCATTTATCAGGTACTAATGGCCCGTCCTCACTTCGTTTCGGGACAGTAGTTCCACTGTCTGTTAATAGATACCGCTGGGCGTTGATTGCATCGCGCCACTGTTTCGTCTTTTCGATTTGTATATAAGGTTTGTCAATGTCCATAGAATTTATCGTCGTTCATCGGGTTTACGGTTATATAAGCCTAGTCGTTGTCTATAGAGTTATCTCTTTTAAATGTATAGATATGTATAGGTAGTACTAGATTAGATAGAGATATAATAATTCATTTCTATTCGCGGTAGTTTTCCATTGCTAACATAGGCATATGGTCCATCAAATGGTAAAAGGTAACCGCATATTCATCAAGATAGAAATTCTCTGAGATAGATTCGCGCGATCTGATATTGTTTGTACAATAATTATTGCGAGTAAAACTGTGTGATTGGTCATTTTTATAAGTCTTCGGCTCAACTCCACGCAGCTCCGCTTCTGTGGAACACCCTTTAACCATCGGCTCTTGGCCAGTGACTCTTATTATCGTACTACTCTTAAATTCGAAAGTCTTTTAAAGTCTGTATAACATAATGAATTTACTTTTTAGGTGTCTGGAGAGTATGCAATGATTTCCCGAAGCGGAGACAGCAGCGAAGTGGAGGCCATGCTCATGGAGTCGCTCACGTGCATGAGGAGAGCAGGTGAAATATCGTCCTTATGATTACTATGAGAGAGAGAGAGAGGGAGAACGTAATAGCCTTTACCATGGGCGAGTGGTCGGACACGCCAAACTGCCTAACTATGACTGGCAACCCTACTTTGGGGTGATAGGGGTGTCGCTCCCTATTCCAACGATGAGGGAGTCATAAAAGTTGCAATGATAATGCCTCTGGTCGGCTTCTTTTCTGAGAGTTTAGAGACACAAGCATTGTGACTTGTGTGCTTAAGCATAAGGGTATTGGTCTATTACATCGCAGGCCGCGGCATTTTGCCTATGAATGATATAACCCATGTTTACCATATTTTATGCAAATAAAGTTATTCTATTCTATTCAAAATATCTATCAAATAAAGTTCACTTTGACATATTCACTGAGCAAGTAATCACTACGTTATATTCTTTAGCTCTTTATGTTAATAGCCTATTTACATTCAGAGACAACTTATTTTTTCTTAATTTGATAAGATAACATAATTTTCTCGATTTTTTTTCAGGTGCCGACTGCATCATCACCTACTTCGCTCCTCTAATTTTAAGCATAATTTCTACTAAAAAGTAATTTCAACTTTTCGTATCAGGAATTACTTATTTTCTACATTTTCCAAGTTTTGTAAAGCTGGAATATTGGGTTGTAAATAAATTAATGAATCTTACGTAAAAGCAAATACTCTAAGGCCGAAATTTTATTTGCCTAAATATGCTACGAAAGTGAAGTCAAATTGACATGTTCCTAAAATTAAGTAATAAAAATAACAAATCGATTAAAGTGTAGGTACGTAACTACTTACGTAATACGTCTTGGTAAAGCCAAGCCGTAACTCTATAAGATCATGCCTTATCTCAAACAATATTTATCAATTTATATTGAATTCTGTTGCCATCATAATATATTATGAATTTGTTTTTTTAAATTCCTATACCTACTTAGTAAAATAATATTTATGCCAAGGTTTCCCCATTTTATAAATGAATAATGAAATGTGACTTAGGAGAGTATAGTACATCACGTAAAAAAAGCGCCATCGGGTATTTATCTGGCGGTGAACTTCGTTCTGACTCTCTTTGGCTTCTGAAGTACGACAAGGTGACACTGGTTTTGGACCGAAAAATAACATTAACAAGAGAGACGTTGTACTGTAATTTTTGCTATGAAAAAAAATCAAAAAACTGGAGCAGCTACATCATGTAACATCTTCTAAGTAGATTACTTTAATTCCTATTTTTGCCATCGGCCAAAACAACCTTGTCGCAACACGTTGCTTCTATACACCACGATGTATGGGGTTGGGTAGCCTTGATTAAACATGTGCATAATAGAAAATTGTAAATAGGTGATCGGTGCTAAATTCTTATTATAAGTTTATTAGTTATGCTCAATTGTTTTGGGTTACTGTAAGTACAGTTACTGTTGTTGGTGTTTTGTAATAAATCTTTTTAAATTAGTGAATGAGTTTTTTTTCATCCTAATATGGCCATTATTATATTTTCCTGCATGAATTAAATGAATATTAGTCGAAATATCAATCCATATCACTGCTACTTTTAAATAGGAACCCGAAAAGTAGGTCCCTAGTTGGGTAAATTACTTACGTCCGTGATAGGATTCTTAAAATACACTGGTTACCTATATGGAAAAAAATCCATAAATAATAATATAACTAGGTATAATAAACCATGCAATATTTTAAGGATTTTGAGATAGATTTACTGAAGAAATTTACAGAAATAAGGGATTTAAAGACTTTCAAGAAAGTTTGTTTTTCTCTTTATTTAAAAGGACTTTTATACAAAAGTACATGTCAGTTATAACAATTCAAGAAAGTTGGATCTCGAAGAATAACTTATAGTAATTAGTTGTTGTAAGGAATGTGTGTTGAACAGTACGAATTTAAATGTAAGTAATACATACTTTACCTATTTAATTTGATTACGGTTGTATAGGTACCTACCTAGTACCTACCTACTCTGAGATGTAATGTATTAAATTTAAGAAAGGCAAACAAGTGCGTAATCTTGTTTATTTTTGTTGTAATTTGTAATACCACGTCAACTCTCCTTTTGCATATCTTCAAAACTTCGAGAAAGTTCTTGAATACATTACTAGAAATTACGCTTTTGCTCGAAAATGCTACAAACAAAATGCTATTATCATCCAGAAAATCATAGAATGCTAAAAGTTCTACGCATTGGTACGCATTAGTAGGAAAAGTTCATTCGGGAACTTTCTAGAAATGCCGAAATCATCGGAAGAAAATAACATTTTAGTATTTTGTTCCATGATGGGATAATACTTAATTTAGGTATCGGGACTTGTGAAGGGAACATAAGATTACTCAAGGAAGAGTTCATAACTATCCTCCGGATTTGAACCTGGGACCACCCACTTGGCTGATTGGGATAGTCATAGTTACGCATCGCGTACACGAAAAATATAATAAAACTTAAAATAAAACGACAATTTTCAAACCGGGATTCTTTATTTTCATACTAATCAAACCTATTTTTATCACTTTATCAATACATTTCAATGTATTTCGTAAATTTCATTAAATTGCGAGATAAAAATGATGAAATCTTAAACTTTTTCACAATTTTGTATATTACCGCGATTGCGATAGTCTCTGAAATCTCCCTTTCTGTGCCAGTTACGAACGTGGGCCAATAGAATAGCGCCAAATCGCCTTACCTGTACCAATCAGCAACAGCGGTCGAATACGTCATCGACTGAACAGCCAATCGTATTCGCCCACGATCAACACTAGCGCTAAATAATAGGAGCGGCGGCGTGCAAAACTTCAGTTCTCCACGAAAAATCGAATGTGCAAGATCAGAGTATTGTGAAAATCCGTGCAAGTGTTCAATAAAAGTGCTGAAACGTGGCTGTGGAGTACATTTTACGGAATAAGAAGTCTTCATTCATCGTTTTTATTAATCGGTAATTACGTTTTTCTATTTCAAATCGGTTCTAATAATAGTATCTTCCAATTTGACTGATGACTCCCGACAGATTGCTAACCCTTTCGTATTTCCAACTGTAAAGAGGAATTTACAATAAATTAAATGATAAAAACCTTTAAACGTAGTAGTATTATAGATAGATTTCACTACAAATTAAAATAATCTCGGGATCCGTCTAGGGTTAATTAAAAATTAACTGTTATCGGTAGCGAAATTTCTGGATGTCGAGTGGGCCGGTTCAGTGCCCTACATCTGGAGGGGGCCCCGGAGAGAACCGTTAGCGTGTTCTCCGCGGTTACAATACCTTTCTCATTGAACATTCCCTTTCTTTAGCGTCAGTGGGTCACTCTTTCGGTCGCCGGTAGTTGTGACGTGTCCGCTGTTCCGATTACGTGTCCGTAAATTTCATTGAACTTGGCTTTAGTTCCTGTCCCGTTGCCAAGGTGTTCTCGCCGGGGCTTATTGGAGTTGTTTGTTTGCAGCGGTCGTGCAGTAAGATGCGGTGGAGTTTGTTAGCGCTGTGCCTGGTCGCGGCGGTGTGCGCCGACGACAAGAAGGAGAAGGATAAAGACATTGGCACCGTCATCGGTATCGACTTGGGAACCACCTACTCATGGTAAGGAAACTTTTCTTATTAGAATTAACATTATTTTTTGACCATAGAGGTCCAGGGAATAGATTTCATTTTTCATTTATTAGCTAAATCTTACTTCAAGTGAACCTAACCCTCAAAATTTTTGGCTTCTCAGTTCTCTTTTGGGTATAAGGTGAACTTAAATTGTTAAACCTTATTTTACCTTATTCCTTATTTTAATTTCATTAAATTTTGGGATTATGAATTGAATATAATTTAAAAAATTTAAGATTTCCATGCTAGGTAAGAAATTAGGAATATTTTAGTGAGATTACCTAATTAAACATTTAAAACCAATTGTTACATTGATCTTAATTAAACCTATCAAAAATTGTGCAATTATAAATTCATTTCACTTAGTGGGATTTTACATATTTCACATTTTCTTTTATAATAAAGATTTTAGAGAGCTTTAGAAAATTAACTTCAAGGTTTTACAAAATTTATTTATTCAAAAATCAAAAGAAAAAGTAAAAACCTAAAGGAACAAATTGATTAGAGTTCATGTTAAATTTTGTTTTTATCTTGTCCACAGTGTTGGTGTGTACAAGAATGGACGCGTTGAGATCATCGCTAACGACCAGGGTAACCGTATCACACCTTCATACGTAGCCTTCACTGCTGATGGCGAGCGACTCATCGGTGACGCCGCCAAGAACCAGCTGACGACGAACCCCGAGAACACCGTCTTCGACGCCAAGCGTCTCATCGGTCGTGAATGGACTGACTCTGCTGTCCAGCATGATGTCAAGTTCTTCCCATTCAAGGTTGTCGAGAAAAACAGCAAACCCCATGTATCTGTGATGACCGCTCAGGGAGACAAAATCTTCGCTCCTGAGGAAATCTCTGCTATGGTCCTCACTAAGATGAAGGAAACTGCTGAAGCTTACTTGGGCAAGAAGGTCACTCACGCTGTCGTCACTGTCCCAGCTTACTTCAACGATGCGCAGCGTCAAGCTACCAAGGACGCCGGAGTTATCGCCGGTCTCAACGTCATGAGAATCATCAACGAGCCTACCGCTGCCGCCATCGCTTACGGTCTTGACAAGAGGGAGGGAGAGAAGAACGTCCTTGTCTTTGACTTGGGTGGCGGTACCTTCGACGTGTCTCTGCTTACCATCGATAACGGCGTGTTCGAAGTAGTAGCCACCAATGGTGACACCCACTTGGGAGGTGAGGACTTCGACCAGAGAGTCATGGAGCACTTCATCAAGCTGTACAAGAAGAAGAAGGGCAAGGACATCAGGAAAGACAACCGTGCCGTCCAGAAGCTGCGTCGTGAAGTCGAGAAGGCTAAGAGAGCTCTGTCCTCCAGCCACCAGGTCAAGATCGAAATCGAATCCTTCTTTGAAGGTGAAGACTTCTCTGAAACTCTCACCAGGGCCAAGTTCGAAGAGTTGAACATGGATCTTTTCAGATCTACTCTTAAGCCTGTGCAGAAGGTACTCGAGGATGCCGACATGAACAAGAAGGACGTCGACGAGATCGTACTTGTCGGTGGTTCCACTCGTATCCCCAAGGTGCAGCAGCTGGTCAAGGAATTCTTCAATGGCAAGGAGCCTTCCCGAGGTATTAACCCCGACGAAGCCGTCGCCTACGGTGCCGCCGTCCAGGCCGGAGTACTCAGCGGAGAACAGGACACTGACGCCATCGTACTTCTTGACGTCAACCCTCTCACCATGGGTATCGAAACTGTTGGAGGAGTCATGACTAAACTGATCCCACGTAACACTGTCATCCCCACAAAGAAGTCCCAGATCTTCTCTACCGCTAGCGACAACCAGCACACCGTCACCATCCAGGTTTACGAAGGTGAGCGTCCAATGACCAAGGACAATCACTTACTCGGAAAGTTCGACCTTACTGGTATCCCACCTGCGCCGCGAGGCATCCCTCAGATCGAAGTCACCTTTGAAATTGATGCCAACGGTATCCTACAAGTATCAGCTGAAGACAAGGGAACTGGAAACCGGGAAAAGATCGTCATCACTAACGACCAGAACAGATTAACGCCAGAAGACATCGAAAGGATGATCAAGGACGCCGAGAAGTTCGCAGATGACGACAAAAAGCTAAAGGAGCGCGTCGAGTCGAGAAACGAACTCGAGAGCTACGCGTACTCGATCAAGAACCAGCTCCAAGATAAGGAGAAGCTCGGCGCTAAAGTCAGCGACGACGACAAGGCTAAGATGGAGGAGGCTATCGATGCCGCGATCAAATGGTTGGAAGACAACCAGGACGCTGACTCAGAAGATTACAAGAAGCAAAAGAAGGCCGTCGAAGACGTCGTCCAGCCAATCATTGCCAAATTGTACCAGGGACAAGGTGGTGTCCCGCCCCCGGGCGCGGGAGGCGACGACGAGGACTCATTCAAAGACGAGTTGTAACCTAACAGACTGTAAAAAGCGCGTGATTGTAGCAAAATGTGATCTCCCCGGTCACTACAGATTGTGCATAGAGCGACGACAATCCTCGTTCTGTGCACAGACTGTATCAGAGCACGAATACGGAGTGTTTTAGCTCGTGTTATGTGTGTGTATTTATTGTATGCGGTGCGGAGGGATGCGTGGCGCGTGCGGCGGCGAGGCTCGCGCGCGGGCCGATCTGATCGAGGACTGCCGCCGCGCGCGCGTGTGAATGACCGAGTGAATGTTACTACTGTATAAATTGATGCATTTTTATTTTTAGTAAAAAGCAATAGTTTCGCGTGTGAATTGCGAGGGTTTCCATGACTGTCTGTAAATCGATTCATTTGTCTTCCTCAAGTTAGCTGGTTGATCAGAGACGTGAATCGATATAGTCTCAATTCACTCTGGAGGCTACCTCAGTGTTCTATTTTGTATGTATGTATGTAATGAGACTGCAGAATTGTTAGTTTATAATTAGCAAACTAATTATTAATAATTATGTAGTAATTAAATAATTTCAATTGAAGTACGAAGGAGTACAGAAATAATAAAAAAAAAACAATTTTCTATAAAATATCTTTTTATTTTCACCTTATTAAAAATCAAAATACAATAGAGGTACTAAAATAATTCATAGGTACAGATGGCGTCAGGTTCATTTACCCTCCCGCAGTGCAAAATTAACACTTGACATAATACGATGGTCCAAAATGCAAAAAAGGGTAACTCAACGTGACGCCGAGGTACACATTTACATAACATTTTTAATTAATAAAATAAAAGTCTAAACAATTAATAATAAAGTCTTACACAAATAAGCACTTAAAAAATTAAATAAAATACAAAATTAAGGCACGGGTTTGTCATGATGTCTGACTGATTTTGATCACGAGATGATTAGTCGGCGCGCACGTTTCGCAGCTGAGAGCAGGCTTCTATGTCGAACGCGGGCGCAGCGATCACCGCGGCCTGAATCTTCACTTGCACGTGTTCTGAAAGTTATTATTTTAATTTATACAAGTGTCGTCTCTTACACCGTTACTAGCTTCGCTCACTCCGCTGCGTTCGCAAGCGACTATCGCCTTTTTTTGGTCACGATGAGAAAATCCTTTGCGCACCGTCCAGTGAGGCCACCCTCTAGGAAGGTTACCTCACTAACAACCCTACGACACCCGTCTCTGTTGGGTTAAAATATTTACTTCGATCGTTATATTATTTTATACAATGAGTGCCAGCTTGGGTTGTTAGCTAGGCTACCTATGACTGTGCCAAGTTGACGGGGACTATTCTTGAATTTGAGTTTCTAGTACTAAGGCCTTATTACTCGACAGGCCTTAGCCGCACCTATCGTACTAAGCTAACTTACACCGGGAAAATTGGTCGACCGAAGTTCATTTTAATTTCGTGATTCAAACTACGATTCGATAAGCTTACGCCTACACCACACGTTCATTAGTTTTATTTCCATGCCTACTGTTATCATAACTACGAACAGAAGTTGATAACTTCGGATTTAATTTGATTTGATATCGGTTCTAGAACGTTGTAGCGAAATCTTGTGAGCTGTTGTTCACATTGACTTAAATTTCCTATCTCATTGGTTGTTCACTGGTGAAATACATCGCAGAAAAAAGTTATCACTTTTAGTTTCGGGTATTTATAGAATATGATAGAATAGAAGTCATTTATTTCAACTCATACAAAATCATATATATAACTTAAAATTATTACTTTATTAAGACGTATATCGTAGTTTAATTACTGGTCCATTATGCAAAAAAGATCCATCCAACATCAATGTTGGTAGGGTCTTTTGCGCTTAACAGGGTCCAATTGTATAAATACCTACCACAAGATTCTTTTGCGTTAACCTCGACCGCGGTGATACCGGCCGCGGCTCGCAGCTCGGCAAGTGCCTCCGTGAAGTAATAGTCCAACTGTAAATATCGTAAGGTGGTCAGTCCTCTCTTAAGACAGTCAGCGTCATATATAACGTTACATGAACATTCAAGATGTCCAAATACTTAGTACTTACTTAACGTTCATGGTAGGTATGCAGTAAATATTAACACAACCAACTTAGCCAAATTTAACAGAACATTCACAATGGTACTTATATTAGAAGAGAAACATTGTTTTTTGACCACGGTGGATGCTCTTTAAAATTTGGCACCGTTGTTTGTTGATACCGCGCATTATATCAAAGTATTTGGACATTTGGATGTAACTTTATATCGTCGTAGTAAGGCCAGACAGCAGACACAATGGAAAATCAATTGTTTTATGCCTTTTAAAAGGCTTTTGGGTCTTACGACGTTAAATGATGCTGACTATACTTTCTTACTACCTAATAGAGTAGCGGTCATCGGCCCACATCAGCGACGTGCTAAACATTATTTGGCCACATTAGCACAGAGGTGTGGCCGGTGGACTAGTGAACATCGCGATTCGCGACCTCGTTTGTAAAGAAACCGTAAGTGGAAAAGTAACTGTATACATACCTATCAAAAGAGGCTACATTTTTTTCATATCGTCATCGGGTTACATTACCGACTCGCAAAAAATCATTCAAGTTGAAAATGAAAAGCGAAAGTGGTCTAGAATTCTAGATCCTAGGAACGTATTTAGTCTAAAGTTAGTCCATGGTTTAAAATGGATGCTGTTACCTTTCTAAACGTGATGGCATCAACTAAACGTTGACGAAATCCGTTAATTTAAGTAACGTCATACCTACTTAAGTCCTGTTAACTAACAGATTGTCAAACATAAACCGGTAGAATTAAGTTAGTAGGCCTTAGGAATGTAATCTGCGTTAAAATAATTGAAGAGGTCATAAATATTTTTGTTTGAAAGTCAGTTTTGAACGGGATAGTCACTTCCCGTTGAAAACGATACGTGCCTCAAGTGGCGTTGCAGGTGTTAGGGCGGCAGCAATCGCCTACCTACCATCAGGTGATCCGACTGCTCGTCTGCCACCTATCACATAAAAAAGGTTAGTAAGTAAGTAGATCATAATCATATACCTACTTACTTATATCTTTTTATTAAGACCATTATTTTTATTAATGTTATAGCCCAGATAGCAAGCGAGCTTGTTGCAAACTTGATTTTTAGATTGTCACGTCAAACATTAAAAATCAAGTTTATGACAAAATTTGCTGTAAGCTTGTTGATTAAGTTATGATGTTTCAAGGCTTTGATAATTTTGAAGCAAAGTTCGACCGCAAATATAAAATTGTAATGCTATGTATTTGTACTAGATTACCAAGTTATTTGTGCGGTTCACGGAACGAAACGAACTCGGTGCATTTTGTTTAGCAAAGGAAACCGTAAATCATCATTTTCATCATTCTCAGCCAATAGACGTCCACTGCTGGACATAGGCCTCCCCCAAAGTTCTCCACACAGATCGGTCCTGTGCCACCCGCATCCAATGGACTCCCGAGACCTTCACCAGATCGTCGGTCCACCTGGTGGGAGGCCTGCCAACCACCATCCTGCATGGGGTGCAAGTGGTCCCTCTCAACATCTTACGGGACCAAAGTCAACCTCATCTGCACGTGGCGCACCCTGCTGCACAACGGAAGAGGCTCTGGCGTACCCTACCAACCCGCACTGGGCCAGCGTGGTGGGTGTAGGCCCAAATCCCCTCCTATGATTAGTAGGACCAACACAAACCGCAAATATAAAATTGTAATGCTATGTATTTGTACTGGATTACCAAGTTATTTGTGCGGTCGGTCGTGTTTATTTTCTACATCGCGATGACGAGATTTTTTTCCAAACAATGACTACCAGAAGTCCAATTTGTGAATGATGCTTGAGTCATGGATTCTTTATTGAAATCGTGACTCTATTGTGGAGCGTCCCTCGGGAACGTCTGCCACTGCGCCCTGCTTGGGAAAATGTGTGGAACTGAGACTTTTTTTTTTATGTGATACGAGCAGGCGGATCACCTGGTGGTAAGCAATTGCCGCCGTCCATGATGAACACATGCAACGAGTGCGCTGCTAATCTTTTATCCCCTTCCCCCCCGATTGGCCTCCAAACTTTGATATGTCAAACTTGCATACACTTTATAGAATAATTTTCTAGCAAGTTTGTTGCTTCGGAACTAGAACGTTTGATTTAACCTTGCCTCATGTTTATACACTTGCCACGGCAAATTTGAGACAAAGCTTTATGTTTGATACATCAAACCTATCGCAAGTCAGTTTCAAGTTTAAATTGTTATCTGGGAGGTGGCAGACGAGCAGAGAGATCACCTGATGGTATAAGCGATTGCCGCCGTCTATAGTCACCCGTAACACCAGTGGAGTCACAAGTGCGCTGCCAACATTTACCCCCATTCCACCCGGCCTCTGGTATCCTCAATATCGACGACCCGTTTGGCACAATGGTTTGAGCGCCTGTTGAGACGCAAGGGTCGCGGGTTCGATTCCCGCAGTAACACAAATGTTTGTTGATGAAACAAATATTTGTGTTAGGTCTGGGTGTTTGTGGTTCCTTCATTGTTTCTGGTTTCCATAGCACAATACAAGGGAGAACCTTAGTTGGGACCAGGACGGGGGACCAGGAGAATTCATTATTTATATATTATATCACTATGTATTTGTGGGTATATACTTACGTCAAAATCTATCTGGGTTTCAGAATCCCTGGGGTGCGGGAGCACGCGGCTGCCCGAGCCCGGGGCGGCCGGCTGCCCCGTGCACCAGTCCACGGCGATCGACATCAGCCGCTTCTTGCAGGTGGCTGCGTCCACGTTCAGGAATATTATCCTAGGAAAAATGCAATACATTTTCCTCACTACCATTAGGTACAATATTGGGACCAACTGGCAGGTGGTCTACCCACAGGATGTCGTCCCAATCTTGGCTGCCATTAGGTAAGCATTTTTTCTTTGTGTATGTTTGTGTGTTATGGATTTATCTTCTATACTATTTATAAAGAGATAACTTCTATAGACAACGACAAGGCTTATAGGTAAACCAAAACACGAAACGCTTGCGCGATGTAATTTAGCACAGCGCCATCTATCCTAGTTCATTTCTGAATTACGGTCCCGAAGCGAAGTGAGGGCGGGCCACTAGTTCCGAAATAAAGAGATTATTATTATTCTTATCGGGCGAGTTTTCCCCTAACCCGCGCTATCATTGAAACTGGTAGCAAAAAAACGTCTCGAAACCAAAGTGAGGGCCACTAGTAAGATACCTTATTTATAAATTGATCCAGACATTCAATTGATTCACACGACTTTCACTTTGAAAGTGCTTTCTTGTCGCCCCTTTCTCGCTCGAAGTTTTAGTTTTACAAGGTTTCTAGTCTAGCTAAGACTAGATTTCTGTTAACAAATGGTAACTATAACAGTATAGGTGAAACCTGTTGGGTGGAGTGGACATATTGTCAAGGTTCTCGAAGTCCATGCCGGTAGTGGGGTGTCCGCAGAGAACCCATCCGTAGTCGATACAGTCCTATAGAAAAATTAACTCTTAATTATTCTTACTACGTAGCTTAGGTAGTGTTAATATTCTCCCTTATTTAAAGATGGTCTAAAGTTACTCTCCGTTTAAATGGACACTGTTGCTCTCTCTCCATAATTCTTATAAACTAGTAGGGGGTGTTTAGGATATAAAAGCTCATCGGGTATATGTGGGAGAGCCACGCTTTGGCATGAATGGATACCACGGCCTCAAGGAAAACCGGCGCCTTGAAACAGCGCATGCGCTGAGCTGTGTGTGAGTGAGGGTACCTAGGAGGCCTAATCCGGGGGAAGCGCACTTGTGACTCAACTGGTGTTCTGGGTGTCATGGACCGCGGCAATCGCTTAAACTATAAAATTAAGGTGATCCGTCTGCTCATATTTTTTTTTATGAGATAGGGGCAGACGAACAGACGGATCACCTAATGGTAGGTAAGTGATTACCGCCGCCCATGGACACCCGCAACACCAGATGAGTCGCAAATGCGCTGCCGACCTTTTAAGAAGGAATACGCTCGCTTTTTTAAGGTTTGTAGGTCGTATCGGTTCGGAAATACCGCTGGTGACAGTTCATTCCATGCTACCTATCACATATAAAACTCATTATGTAAATAAGAGTCAGGGATACTTAACTAACCCTTTTCATAATACGACGTTTTATGATATCAGCCTTTACTTTGGTGCAGGGGCCAAATTCACGCAGTCGTTTTCCAATTTCGTCGTCCCTCGCCATAGCTTCATTGTAAATGTCTTTGAAATTCACTGAAAAAAATGTATTTAAGTAAGTACTTATTTTAAATGGAGCATATTATTATTATGATGAAAGGGGATTGCTAGTGTAAGCAATGACATTCCACCTACAATGGACTTCGCATCTGCGCCTTGTAAACGGAACTTGAAAATTATGCCTAGGCATACTTTTGATTAGTCGTGTGTCAATGATAACTATGGAGTCGCTCTTTTTGTTAGTTTTTTTTCACCCCGAGCGAGATTATGGCAGGTCACTAACTAATTTACGATAGCTTGTTTTTTTTTTAGCTTTCCACTAACCTACGTCCATGAGAATATGAGAGAGAAGTGGCGCAGTTAGTATGTAATGGAAAATTTTCAGGTTCCAGATTTTCCCATTGATATCATTAAAATAAAATTATTACGCACAAAAAAAGTAATTTTATTTTCGCAATAACAAACCCTTTTATTTGATAATGGGAAATGCACAAAAAGTAACTATACTCTAAACTGGAATTCAAGACCAAAAATCTTACGACAGATACGTCACTGTCCATCTGTTAAAGTCACTTAGTCATTTTTAAGTGACGTTTTAGGTTTCGCCAACCTTTTTGGCATTATTTTCTCATTAAGCAGACTAAACTGTCAAGTTCCATACATTGTTAAAATGTTGTAGGTAGATACCCAAATGTTACCGAAAAAATGTAACCGTAGCATCTCAATACATTTTTGATTGTATTATGTTTGTGCGTAAAAAACTTGCACCTTTACTCGCGAACATCTGATTTTCATAGCTTTAACACACGAAATAAACATAGGCTTGCGATCCCAAATCTAAGACTTCATAAAATTGGCAATTCATTTGTGGGATTAAGCATAAAACTTTTTAATAAGTTACCACAAAAAGTTATTGACTTACCGCTACATAAATTTTAAATTTCATATTAAAAACTGCTTGATGCAGAAAGGCTACTATAATGTAGAAGATTATTTAAATGATAAGAATTCCTGGACATGTTAATCAATTCTCTCATTATATTTTTTTATGTATAATTTTATTTGACGATTATCTAAACGATACAGACTATACGCATTGTATAACATACTGTTACTTTAATCATAATAATGTTTTTTATTAGTATCACAATAACAATTGTAATGATCACAAATTTGAAAAGAGTAACTACTGAGTTTCTTGCTGGTTCTTCTCGGTAGAAATCTACTTTCCGAACCAGTGGTAGCTTACATAATATTTGACATTCATAAACGTTCTGTATGGACTTAAATTGAATAAAGAATATTTCATTTCATTTCGTTATTAACACCTGAAATATAACAAGCGCAATACCATCTTTGAAAACTAAAAATACGGATGGTTAAGTTTTTATAAAAGGGTCTTGTATTTACCATATTGGATTTAGCATGACATTACCTAACTTACCATGTCAATGCAAAATTTAATTTTAATCGGGGGCAAAACTGATACGATATGTATGTAATACATACAAACATTGCAAGATCAAAAAAGTAAAAAAAAATTGCGATCTAGATACATACAATAATTGGATTATTATAATTTGTTCGAGTTACGGATCATTTCTTTAAACAAAATCATGGAATCAGTTACCTATACAGGGTGTATCTGTGAACATTTACATCCCTGAACCACGTGTTCTATCAACCATTCTGAACAACATTTCTTCAACAACTTTTCCAAATTCTTCGAAAAATTGTTTGACTCCCCATACAAAATGACCAAGTCACGTGACCGACTTTGTATGGAAAGATGAAAAAATTTTTATGCGAATTTTCCAAAGTCATAGCACAATACTGTTGTTCAGAATGGTTGGTAGAACACGTGGCTAAAGGATGTAAACGTTCACAGATACACCCTGTAAATACATATAAAATATAATTAAATTCAATGAGTGCACGCAAACCGATAAAATACCTATAGTAGATGAAATAAATAATAAGCGTTGCGACTCCGTGTATTTCTTGCTCTGAACTTTTTCCGTAAATACCTTATGCAGCTTCGATTGACACGTAGTTATACATTACTGCTTAACTGTCAAGATGTTTACACATGCAGGTTTGTAAACAGCAGTGTATACACAGATCAGTTAAGCATAATAAGGTGAAATTTAGAGCATGTGCCATCTTCGCGCTTGGTTATTGTATGGCGCGCTATGTCCATTGTAGGTGGAATGTCATTGAGTGTAAGTGTAAATTCCAGGGGCTGTATTCTGGTTTGACATAAGGTTGAATCGGCTATAGCCAATAATAACGCACGCTGGGTTCAGCTAGCCGGTCCTTGAAGGGAAATTGTTAAATCTGAGCACGGGGGGGGGGTTGATTTAATGTGGGACACCCCCCTTGTCAAAGCTATATATACGTCCGTGCTCGTGTGACAAATATAAGGTTGCGTTGTCGCATACGACTTATGTCACATTCCTTTCGGCCGAATTGGCAACCAAGTTTGACAACCAGTTGCCGAAGATGAACTGATTTGTCTTGCAAGCCAAATAATGCTGATTGTTCGTATTTTTGTATCGTTTCGACTTTGATGTCGAAAAAATATTTGAATTTCAGTAAATATTTATTTTGACGTTTTCTACGCTCGCTTGGAGTCCAGGAGTTTTTTTTTTTTTTTTTGTTCACGCAGAGTGAATGCCGCCTTATGCACACCCGGCCGCTGGGAGACGACCAGATAGTGTGGGGCTCTCCCCTGGATTGGGCCTCTGCTAATCAGAGGCCGTTCAAGGGCATACCCAGATAACAATTTAAACTTAAAACTGACTTGCGATAGGTTTGATGTATCAAACATAAAGCTTTGTCTCAAATTTGCCGTGGCAAGTGTATAAACTTAAGGCAAGGTTAAATCAAACTTTCTAGTTCCGAAGCAACAAACTTGCTAGAAAATTATTCTATAAAGTGTATGCAAGTTTGACATAACAAAGTTTGGAGGCCAATCGGGGGGGAAGGGGATAAAAGGTTAGCAGCGCACTTGTTGCATGTGTTCATCATGGACGGCGGCAATTGCTTACCACCAGGTGATCCGCCTGCTCGTCTGCTACCTATCATATAAAAAAAACCTTGTCTCAGTTCCACACACTTTCCCAAGCAGGGCGCAGTGGCAGACGTTCCCGAGGGACGCTCACAATAGAGTCACGATTTCAATAGAGTATCTATGACTCAAGCATCATTCACAAATTGGACTTCTGGTAGTCATTGTTTGGAAAAAAATCTCGTCATCGCGATGTAGAAAATAAACACGACCGACCGCACAAATAACTTGGTAATCCAGTACAAATACATAGCATTACAATTTTATATTTTGCGGTTTGTGTTGGTCCTACTAATCATAGGGGGGGATTTGGGCCTACACCCACCACGCTTGGCCCAGTGCGGGTTGGTGGGGTACGCCAGAGCCTCTTACCGTTGTGCAGCAGGGTGCGCCACGTGCAGGTGAGGTTGACTTTGGTCCCGTTAAGATGTTGAGAGGGACCACTTGCACCCCATGCAGGATGGTGGTTGGCAGGCCTCCCACCAGGTGGACCGACGATCTGGTGAAGGTCTCGGGAGTCCATTGGATGCGGGTGGCACAGGACCGATCTGTGTGGAGAACTTTGGGGGAGGCCTATGTCCAGCAGTGGACGTCTATTGGCTGAGAATGATGAAAATGATGATTTGCGGTTTGCTTTGCTAAACAAAATGCACCGAGTTCGTTTCGTTCCGTGAACCGCACAAATAACTTGGTAATCTAGTACAAATACATAGCATTACAATTTTATATTTGCGGTTGTCGCCTTTCTGAAGAACAACACGAGTATCTTTGAAGGACCACATCAGAAATGATGTAATCCGACAAAGAACCAGAGTCACCGACATAGCCCACCGAATTAGCAAACTGAAGTGGCAGTGGGCTGGTCACATTAGCCGCAGAACTGACAACCGTTGGAGCCATAAGGTCCTTGAGTGGAGACCGCGACTCGGCAAACGTAGTGTTGGACGCCCTGCTACAAGATGGGATGACGACATTCGAATGCTAGCTGGAGTGAGCTGGATGAGAGTGGCCGAAAATCGGGAGCGGTGGCGTGCATTAGGGGAGACCTATGTCCAGCAGTGGACGAACGTGGGTTGCTGATGATGATTTGCGGTTTGCTTTGCTAAACAAAATGCACCGAGTTCGTTTCGTTCCCTGAACCGCACAAATAACTTGGTAATCTAGTACAAATACATAGCATTACAATTTTATATTTGCGGTCGAAATTTGCTTCAAAATTACCAAAGCCTTGAAACATCATACCTTAATCAACAAGCTTACAGCAAATTTTGTCATAAACTTGATTTTAATGTTTGACGTGACAATCTAAAATCAAGTTTGCAACAAGCTCGCTTGCTATCTGGGTACCCACTAAACACTCTGCGACTTTTCCCGGCAAATCCAGGCTCGGGGTGGGGAAAGCGGGAAAATAGGACGAACCCATCACCGCAGACCCACCCCATGGACAGCAAGGCACGCCAGTACGGCCTCTTTCCGACTCCCGGGGCTTAAAGCCCCCGGAGCAGCTCCCACTGCCCTCCGACAAAGCCCCAACCGGGCGGCGCCCGCCATCGCTGGATTGCGATACGGGCCGTCGCGGGGCATGGGCTCCTGCAGAACTCTCCACAAACCCACACCCTGCTGGCTGCAGGTCAAGGTGGGGGAGAGTGCCTGCAGGCTTCCAAAAAACTGCCCCACCAGACAGCCCCACGGCCGGCTACGCTGGATTGCGCAGTCAGTCGCTGGGCGGAGAGGTGGGGTTAGCCGGCCTTTACCGCATCCCACTGGCTGTGGGACGACGCGCAGACCAGCAACTAAAGACCCCCACAAAAGATGTGGGGGGTGGCGCCCGAAGGCGCCCCACTCGGTGGGGCCCACGTCAAGGTGCGCCCAAAGTGGAGGAGATCCTCACAGGGCGCCGGACAGGGCCCGGCCCAGACAGAGCTGGGCCTCAAAGTGCAGCTGTCAGCCGTCGGGTAGCAATATGGCGATAAGCCAATTGCTACCCGTCGTTGCCCAGGGACACCAGGACCCCTCCGGTAGCAGTTCCAAACAGAAAGAAAATACTACCGGGGAGGCCACACGAGGAGGTCGCCGCACCGTAGTCCCCGAGTCCAGGAGTTCACTCGACTAGCAACGAGGGGGGGACATCGGCCGTTGCGGCCAAGTGATTAAAAAATGCTACATATCTTACGGTAAGTCAAGTTGAAATGTTTAGCCAGGGCCTGCGCCTGCACACGGCAGCCGGCGCCGCGCGGGCCGATGAGCAGCACGCGGTAACTATACCTACGATGGAGAGAGAAGGCTACTAAATCGTACGGTAAGTCAAGTTGAAATGTTTAGCCAGGGCCTGCGCCTGCACACGGCAGCCGGCGCCGCACGGGCCGATCAGCAGCACGCGGTAACTAACCTACGATGGAGGGAGAATTCTACTAAATCGTACGGTAAGTCAAGTTGAAGTGCTTAGCCAGGGCCTGCGCCTGCACACGGCAGCCGGCGCCGCGCGGGCCGATGAGCAGCACGCGGTAGGTGCCCGGCGCGCCCACCACGTGGAACCCGTGCCGCGTGTGCTGCAGCCCCGATGCGCACGCGCGGATCGCGTTGAAGCACTTCGCGCCGATCTTTGCGATGTCGTCCTCTGAGGCCACGTGCACTTCCTTGAAGGGAGACGAACAATACGAACGTGGATAATTTATCTTGGGGATCCTTAGTACCTAGATTTGCAACATATTATAAGGAACTAACAAAGTAGTCATAATGTTTTGATAATGAGAACTACTACTTACTTAACAAGAAATTTCTATAGAAAACCAGGCGCTATCCGCAAAGATGCGTACATACACTCGTACATGATGTACCTAATCGACAGCCAGCCAGTGCCAAAAGTAACAAAAATAAATTGGTTCAATCCTCAAAATGGCGCGACCAGTTAACTAATTTTGCTTAAAAAATCATTTACTAAATAATGTAAGCGAAATTTTGAAACGTCCAAGGTTCAAAATAGTCTTAAAACTACTAAGTTACTAGGTCAAAATCAGCAAATACACCTTTGGTCCCGCTATTTTGACAGCCTTTCCTCACCTTTAGCGTAGCCTTATACGCAAACTTGAGTCCTTCGAAGTCTTGCTGGAAGAAGGCCCTGGAGGGGGTGAGGGGGTTCTCGGAGGGCGGCGCCTGCGCGGGCGCCGGCGACACGCCAGCGTCACCGTCGGGAACACCCCGTCTTGCTGCAGGCAGCGCGCTTCGCGGATTGTGCAGGGGTGATCTGAGGTTAGAACTTAATACCTACAAACTCTTTCTAAATCGTAACAACGAATACGATAGCTTTAACAGATGTTTCAAATACGAGTTAGGTATCAATCTCTCATTTCAATGACACAGACCGAAAGATATCAAAAACTTCCACCCAGCAGTTTTCTTCAACGGGAAGATGTAGGCAGTTACTTACATTGAAACTGATACTTACTAAAATACAACTAAAACCTATCATGCTCTAGTTAGATCCTATTTCTTGTTAACTATTTAAGTAAATAGTTATTTTATATCAAAGTACGTCAAAGTACGAGTACCTGGTCTACCTAAAGTATCTAGAAATTACAGAAATTGCTCTGTTTCTATCGGTCTTTTTGATTGACTCTAAAACTTCGTTAGGGAGCGCCTTTGGGTACAGCTAGCAGCGTTGCTCTAAGGGGAGAGCATGTTCTTAGGGTAGGTATGCGGCACGGAGAGTCTATCTTAGCACCTTTATTTTTAGATGGTAAGTGAACACCGCCGATGAACATCAGCTACACCAGAAGGAGTGCGGACACGTTGCCGGCCTTTTAGGAAATACCGCTGCGGGAAGTTGATTCCACAAGGAAGATTATCTGGCTGATGTTCCCTGCTATTTTTGCAGACACATACCTTTAAGAAGTTTACCAACCGAACATGAGCCAGCCCGCCTGAGCTACAAACTCCTTGCTGGTGAGCTGCTTGGTGACCGCGGACATCAGCGCAGGCGAAACACAGCCAGGTACGAAATTGTCGTCCTGTCCAATAACAAATCCAATGTTGTTAGACCTATAATATGTTACATTTCATAACTTAAGAATGGAATGAGCTGATGGTACTTGTCAATGGAGTATAGCTCCAAAAAAGCATTCGATCACGCATCGGTGTCTTTGATTGAAGCACGCTGCGCCTTCCGCTTCAAGAGCTTCGATTTTCTTTGTTATGTCCAAAGCTCAGTGAACCCAAGCAAGTAGAGTTGAAAAAAAAATGATTCTTCCTTAGAGTCAAAATATGCGTCTACAGCTGCTTTGACCTCCTCGTTTGTCGAAAATCTTTGACCTCCCAAGTGCTTTTTTAGGTTAGGGAACAGAAAAAAGTCTGATGGTGCCAGATCAGGTGAATACGGCGGATGCGGTAACAGTTCAAAGCCACAGTTGTGAATTTCAGCCATTGACTGTACTGACGTGTGAACACGGGCGTTATCTTGATGAAACAGGACTTTTCTTCTGAGCATTCCTGGACGTTTTTCTTTTATTTCCTCTCGTAAACGACGTAGTAAGGTGCAGTAGTAATCAGAGTTTATAGTCTGACCCCTTTCAAGATAATCAATCATAATCACACCTTTCGAGTCCCAGAATACTGAAGCCATCACCTTATTTGCCGACAAAATCGACTTAGCCTTTTTAGGGGGTGGTGAACCAGGTCTTCTCCACTGTTTCGATTGTTGTTTTGTTTCCGGTGTACAGTAATGAACCCATGTTTCGTCCATAGTAACAAAACGATTAAAAAAATCATCTGCATCGACTTCAAATAACTCCAAACAGTCGCGTGAAATAGTCAATCGTGTCCTTTTTTGTTCGACTGAAAGCAGTCGCGGAACCCACCTCGCAGACACTTTGTGGAAACCCAACTCGTTGACGATGATGTTCTGAGTTCGTTCATAAGAGATGCCTATAATCTCTGCTATCTCTCTAATTTTTAATCTGCGGTCTCCCATTATTAAATCAAGTACTTTTTTAATATTTTCGTCAGTAGTTGACGTCGAAGGCCTTCCAGAGCGGGGTTCATCTTTCACACTCTCTCTACCACGCTTAAATTCTGCTATCCATTTTTTGACGGATGAATATGACAGAGCACAATCGCCTAATGTACTGACCATGTCATCATGGATGGCTTTTGATGATAGCCCCTTCTTATGGAGGTACTTAATGACGGCACGCTGCTCGATTTGCTCCATTCGCGGAAATTATGTCCGATTACTTTGTTAATAAATTTATAAAATCACAACTAATTATCGCACACGTTTCGAACTTCACACAATGAACTAGTCTGAATTGAACTAAATAATGTGGGTAGATTTGATTTTTAGAATTGAATGGATCTGTGTTAGGCCGAGTACTTTTCAATCCACCCTCGTATTTTCATCGGCACGTTATTTAGCTGAACGGAGTTGAAACGTAGGAAGTACTTTACGCCTCATGACTCAATAGTGTATAGTATCATGTACCTACCTACCTATTGTGGCATATACCTATATAGGGCACTTAAAGTGAAGAATTAATTTTACTTAATGACTTGAAAAAAGAAATATGATACCTTCGAATAACAGTCCATCACACATCGCCGAGTGATAACGATAAAACCTAGATCTTTAATCAACTCTTTCACCAGGGCTTTGATATCTGGAGAAAAATTAAAATTTGTAAGAAAACAGGACGTTCTCGAAACTAGAGAGTGGGGAGAATAAGTTGTTTGTTTTTTTTATGGGAACAAGAACATCTGTAATAACAAAACAGCATTCGCTATAGTCCAAGGCTTTAAACGCGTAATGATGAGATTTTTTTTATGTGATACCTACTTAGGTTGCAAAAGAGCAGACGGATCACCTGATGTTAAGCTAATTGCCGCCGCCCATGGACAAGCACATTTAATAAACAATAGGTCTTTGATACTTTGACTTTAAGGAAGTCTTTGTTATCGAAGGATACCTTGTTCTTCAGCGACTGATCAAATCCAATAGACTCACAAGTGCATGCCAATTTAACCTTTTCCCCCTTCCCCCCAACTTAGGACTCCGGTTCACCCCCATCTCTCAGCGAGATACAGCGCAAACGCTACAATAATTCTACAGCAAAATCTTTTAAATATTTAATCCTACCTATCTTAAGCTCAGGAGATACCAGTAGCATAATTTTATCGATATCATTAGTGCTGTGCAAATGGCGACCCAGAAAAATTTTGATGTGCTTCAAATGGTCTTTTGGCAAGTTAACGACTACGTCTTCTACCATGTCCTGGAATAAAAATGTTACGTTAGGTATAATTGGAACTCCTTCCCTACGGGACTAAGTGCAGCTTACCCCCGGGCCTTCTAGCTAAGGAGGTCCCCTCAGAACCTGAAGGGCTTGAAAATCTGGACAAAACATTTTAACTAGTTAACTACTAAGGCGTGTTACAACCAGCTCAGCCAGTTGCGAAGGTCTGACGGGCAGTCGCATCATTGTTTACCAGACTCCCCCAAATCCTGAATGGTCTAAGAGTACCCTGCACTCCAAAGCTACGGCTTTGGATGCAACTGGGAAATACACACTAAGATGAGAGAGAAAGGTATCGAAACCTTGAAGACTTTGTAAATTCTGTACTTTTCAAGGTACGGAATGAATTTTTCGGGCATTGTAAGCGGTCGGCGCGTCGCGTCCGTTTCAGTCATCTTGTATAAGTTATTTTCCTTTAAAGGTATTCAACAAGTCCTGTATTTGTCGGAGATTTAAGAATTTTGAATTTTATAAA
Organism: Cnaphalocrocis medinalis; assembly: GCA_014851415.1. Lineage (NCBI taxonomy): Eukaryota > Metazoa > Arthropoda > Insecta > Lepidoptera > Crambidae > Cnaphalocrocis > Cnaphalocrocis medinalis. Next base: position 18,407,808 of record CM026276.1, on the reverse strand, counting down.
TTTTGACATGAACGGCAAAAATCTTTCAAAGCGAAATATGTCAAATGTCAGATGACTTGACGATTTTTTTCCTACGACCTAAATTACTTGTCTCTCGCCAAGAAGGCAGAACTCCTTTATTTCATTTCACTATACTTAATTATCAATGTTTTCATGCCCGTCTATAATCCTTTCTAAGACCTACTACTCGTATGCTGTCCTTCTGAACACTCTTTAGTGCTTTCTAAAACTGGGCTTAGGGAATATAGGTAATTGAAGGAACACAAATGAAGGTTCAATAAATAATTTAATATATTAAGTCAAGTATTCAGTGTTTGAATGCACATTTTATCCATAAAATTGCAAATTAAACAAGGAACTGAAAACCAAACAATAAAGTGAATTAACTATAATAAAACAATCGAAGTAGGTATTTATATTGACCTACTAACCTGAAATTAATTTGAGTTAGTTAAATAAGTAGTCTAATCAATACGTACTTATAGAAACTAAAAATACTAATTAGGTAGGCTTAGTTATAATAAACTTAAAAAAGTCTTCTAGGTCAGACCCAAATAATATACCTATTCAGTTAGGCAACATTAATGAGCGTTCATTTTGTTGTTAAACTAAAAAATTAACGAAAAACGTGTTCTATATCGTGCGCCGGCGCCGCCATCACTGCCGCTTGAATCTTCACTTGCACGTGTTCTGAAAGTAGAAATAGCTCTTATTGTCTTGTAACTGTATGACTTCATTTAAAAAACTTTGTTCGTCAGCGAACAAGACTCAACACCATTGTTGGAAACCTCAATATGTTCATAATTAGGTATTAATAAGGAGGGTTAGATACATAAAATATTTAGGTTAACCCTATGATATTCACCGTAAGGTTGTCTAGCATCAACCTCGACAGCAGTGAAGCCGGCTGCAGCTTTCAGCTCGCCTAGTGCTTCCGAGTAGTAATAATCCATCTGCAAAAAATAGTTAATTAATAACATATTTTGTACTATTCGATGAATCAATAGTCTAGTGTCTAGTCTGGCCGATGCTGTAGGCCTCCTTTAAATGCGCCACAGGCTTCTGTCCGGTCGAAATAAGCAACAGACTAGCTTAGTGTTTCGGAACGACTTACTTATGTTAGTTGCTAGAGCTCTGCCAGTCTGCAGAGTGCCCCGAGCGCGGATCCAGACCTCTAAAAAGGTTTTGGGTATAGCTACTGAAGAGGGGGAGGGGGGATGTCCCCTCTCTCTTAGTGACGATTCCCCTGTCACTGCTAAATTTTTAGTTGATAGTTGAACCCCATACTGAGCGCACCACGAGCAGTTGAAGTTGGCATTTGGGTGGGATAGTTGAGCTCGCCTCCCCTTTACATTCTAGACACAATAATTACCTACTAACTTCCAAAAAAAATTGAGTTTTCTACCTCTTCGTCTAATTTAGCAGCGGAATCTCTGGGGTACGGTAACACCCGGGGCCCCGAGCCTGGGACGGCGAGGCGGCCCGTGCACCAGTCAACTGCGACTGCTGTCAGCCGCTTCTTGCATGTTTCTACGTCTAAGTTCAGGAATATCACCCTGAGGAGAATAGGTATTTTTGTTTTAAGTACAAGAGACGGCATTCCTCGGAGCTCCCAGAAAAGAATTCCTGGTTTCAATATAGAATGTAATGTTAACTAGCAAAGTTTATACCGATTAGGAGGAGTGCTCATGTTGTCTAAGAGCTCAAATTCCGCGCCGCTTGTAGGGTACCCGCAGAGGACCCAGCCGAAGTCGATACAATCCTGGAGAAAACAAGAATCTTATCTTATCTTTACCGTACATTATCCTTTATACTACTTAAGTAAGTAAGTGTTAGGTAATAAAGTAAAATAATAATTTACTATAAGCTAGCTTTACCTTCTGCATAATACGATTTTTCACTATTTCCGCTCTCAATCTTACGCTGACGTTAAAATTGCGGAGTTTCGCACCAATTTCGTCTTTTTTTTCCTTTGCTTCTCTAAAAAGATCTTCGAAATATACTGAAAATACGAGGTAAATGGAAACTTATATCCAAACCCTTCTATTGGATAGTGGTAAAGAGATCTCAACTCGCCACTCCCTGCCCTCCCTTCTCAACCCTTAAAAATAATCGTTACTGAGAATACTAAGTATTGACTGCACTGCTATTTACTAGGAGGCAAATGAGCAGTTCATCCTAATGGTCATCAGCTTACCAGAAGGAATACTCATAGGTTACATGACTTAAAACATAATAACAACTAGTAGCCCGTCCTCACTTCGCTTCGGGATAATAGTAGTTCAAAAATTAACTAATAGATGGCGCTGGGCGACGATTTCATCGCGCTAGTGTTTCGTGTTTTTGGTTTACCTACCTATAAACCTCGTCGTTAACCATAGAATTAAATCTCTTTATTAATAGTAAGTATGAAGAAGATATATGCAAATGTCTTACAGTAAACCAAACCAAAGTGCTTAGCCAGGGCTGCAGCTTGAGTCCTGCAACCAGAGCCTCTCGGCCCGATGAGCACCACGCGGTACACCCCCGGCGCGCCCACCGTGTGGTAGCCCTCGCGCGTGCCCTGCAGCCCTGCGGCGCACGCGCGGATTGCGTTGTAGCACTTACTCGACACGCAGGAGATGTCGTCTTCTGGGTCGATGTGCACGTACTGCAAAGTTGGTAATGATACTATCATCAAGATAAACTCAGCGTCATAACCTGGTTGTGTCCAAAGTCTTAATTTCTTTCAAACTTCTAAACCCGACTCGCAACTTGCTGGCCTTCATGCATTATTAGGACTTACCTCGACACATAATATTGGGACACAACTGGGAGTGACAGCACGACTACGAGATTCATCAAATATTGAGTTCATGGAAGGTAACAAAGTTAAAGGTTTTAGGACCTTTTAGGACATCATCATCATCAGCCTGTTGCAGTCCACTGCTGGACATAGGCCTCTCCAAATGCTCGCCACTTTGATCGATCTTCGGCTACTTGCATCCAGCTCCAGCCAGCCCTCTTGCGCAGATCGTCACTCCATCTGGCCTGAGGTCGTCCTACACTGCGTTTACCAAGACGTGGTCTCCACTCCAGAACTCGTTTACCCCAACGGTTGTTAGTTCTGCGGCAGATATGGCCAGGCCACTGCCACTTCATCTTGCTAATCCGGTGAGCTATGTCGATAACTTTGGTCCTCTGCCGGATCACGCCGAGCGTAGCTCTTTCCATACAGAACCTTTCTTTAGGACCTAAAACCTAAGCAAGTAGGTGTACATGCATAGTTTGGTTCATCTAACTTTAATCGTAGCCTTGTACGCGAACTTGAGTCCTTCAAAGTCTTGCTGGAAGAAGTTCCTGGAGGGTGTGAACGGGTTATCGGGGGCCGCCACCAGCCCCGGCGTGGGGATCAGCGCCAGGGTCACCGTCGGGAACAGCCCGTCCTGCTGCATGCAGCGGGCCTCACGGACCGTGCAGGGGTGATCTGAAGATAGAGGTTATAAAAAGAAAGTCGGAATCGAAGGATAATCGTGGACCGACTAACGCCCATGTACAGGGGACTCTGCAGCGGTTGTTTGTTCCAACCTGTTAACATTGGTACTCTTCATATTGGAGCTGTGTGGTAGAGAGACTTTATCTCAGTGCGTCTCGGAAGAATTAGTCAATTAGTTTGAATAGTCTAGTTCTTTTTTGCGATTTGCGTGCCTTATAGGAACCCAGTGTCGAAGTGGTTGGGCTCAAATGGCAAAGGGAGTCAAAGGAAGTTATTGGCATTGCTCGGCTTACGGCGTCTGTAGGTGTAGTAAAGTCTGTAAGTATAGCCCGGGGGTCCGTACCGTGGCTAAAGCTGATACTCCTGATACGGCATCTGCGATCCTGCAAGTAGCAGCCTGAGGATTGCGATAGAAGAGGAAGAGAGGGTGCATCCCTACCGCTCTCCATGTTGGCTTGTTGCCTGACTTGAACCTTTCCGCGATCGATATTCTGAGTTGTTGTGACACTATTCCGAAATATTAAGTACATTAGTTTAAGAATACCAAACATGAGCCAGCCAGCTTGTGCGACGATCTCCTTTCCCGTGATCTTTTTGGTAACAGCCGACATCAGAACTGGAGATATGCACCCGGGCACGTATTTATCATCCTGTTCATGGCAAGAATAATATAAATTACCTACTTAAACATAATGTAGGGTTTTGCTATCGCCGCGGTTTACATTTATATTTAAATTAATTAAAAGCACACTTGGCAGCCACATTGAGATCAATATTATAGGTACTCCCTGCGTTCTGAAAATTTTCCGAAATACCGGTAGGGAACATCGGTTTAGTTTAGGTAGATATACCACCCAATTCTTTTGATTTTCGATGTAAAAATACATGGAAGCTATCGGTATCTCGGGTCTATGCTACATTGTCGACTAATAAATATCGGGCATTTCCTATGTGCGAACAAACAAGTATCGGTATCAATTTATCAAGGCAGTGGACATAGGCTCAATGGTCCGATACGGGCTCCTGGCCTTCAAAATTAAAACTTAAAGATTATTTAATATTAATGAGACTAGATTGCTTTAATATCGCCATGATTGCTGCCTCTATAAAACAACAACTTCGAATATCAAGATTAGACACGAAGTGAACTGAGAAATTATGTGCCAGATTCATGATTCCCAATCTGATCTTGGGTAATCCTGTTTCAGTGTTTCTGTTGATAATTTTTGTAATCATGATTTAGCTAGATTTATGCAACACTTTTATAATAACCTAGGTATTGGATTTGTTTACACTGTTTGCCTACTAGGTACTTGTATTTAGGTACTGGGAATATGCAATAACCTTGTTATTTGGAGTTACCTTATGGATTACCTTTTCATAATGATCTACTATATAGCGACGTGAAATAGCTATGCATCCCAAATCTTGTCTTAACTCTCTTACCAAGGCTATAATATCTGAAAAAAGAAATGTAGGTAAAGAGTTAGGCATACCACCAAGCGTAGCTACATACAAATTTGAGATTAGGTGAACATTGCAGGAAAAAATTGGATTAGGCGTTATAAAGATAGAGCTAAAAAATATGTATTTTATGGTCAGTTTAGATAAGTACCTATTATGAATAATATACCTAATAGGAAAAGAGCAAAAAAGGTTTGAAGTAATAACCTAATCTAATTTCAGGAGACACCAGCACCATTATTCGGTCAATGTCCTTAGAGACACGCATTCGGCGATCCGAAGAATACTCTCATGTGTTTCAAGTGGTCCCTCGGTAAATTGATAATGACATCTTCTGCCATATCCTGAAAATGTGGACGAACAAGACCTTGAAGATTAAAAATACCTTGGAAACTGAAATGTTGGTAGAGGTGGAGTTATCGAGAAGAATACCTACCTATGAAAATTGAGAAACAGATACAACGTTAACTTATCTTAGTAAGTAATAGGCTTTACTGACCTTGAAAAGTTTGTAAATTCTAAACTTCTCAAGATAAGGTATAAACTTTTCAGGCATCATAAGGGGTCTGACTGTGGCATCGGTTTCAGTCATTTTGTATCGCTAGAAATAATCTTTGATGCTGAAGATGAATATATTGGCCTCTTTATAATTGCTGAGATTCAACAAAATTAAATCCACAATCAAATCACATTGTTGTTATTCACATCAAAATAGGCTTCGACAGCTGATGTCATTTTTATAATACGCTCTTAGAGGATAGGTGGCAGCCGAGCAGTCGGGTTACCTGAAAGGAAGCTATTGGCGCTTGAAACCCGCAACACCAGTGGATACAAGAGTGTGCTGCCAACTTTTGACCTCCCCTACCGCCGCGCGCCGGATTGGGCCTTGTTATACCTACAATCTTGAATATTTTTCTTTATGTACATACCTACATACTTCTAACAAGAAGATTTCTGAACGATTATTTTTTGTCATTGTATTGTCATGTCAACGAACTGTCAAAACCATGTGTCTACGTCAAACTGTGAAACTTCGAGGTTATGTTTTGATTGTTTGATTCGGCATTAAAGCATCAGATAATTTAATAGCCAGTTGTTCGGTTCGATATTGTGACGACACCCGATGCCGCGGGTCAGATGTCACTGCGATCCATTGATAAGTCGCGGAGTCCCGTGCTTAGTTCTTGATGAAATCGTCATGATCGCTCCGGCGTTTGTGGCGAGGTCACACTTTTTGTTTCAACTGCAACGTAATTGCGTACCATTAGTGGCTCAGTCCCCGTATAGATAGCCGATGAGTAGATCCGCTATATTTCGTAGTTTAGTAGTGGGTAGAACAACTATCAGAATGTTTTCGCACTCGTACGAGGTAAGTTTACCTATAAGTTTAGTTAAGGACCCATTGCCCTAAATATTTGAAGTCCTGTTGTCTCTTAAAGATACCAGGGAAATATTATTAAATCTTGTTTTTTTTCTTAGCTATGCAGAAAGCTGGCAAAGGTATTGGTATAATGAGTTTACTGGAACTTTCACTTACTTGCTCATCAAATTTATTAATTATTATGGTTTTGGTTTAGTGGTTTTTTCGTATTGTGTTATAATGTGCGTATTTTTTCTAATAAATCAGTACAGTTTTCTAATATATTGTTTCCTTTTAGGATGCAGTACGTAAATTGAACTCTCTACAATCAAATAAAGCCACATTAGAACAGATACAGAAGGATATTAAATTGGGAAAAGTATGAAAAAACTTTATTTACTACTATTTCATATTAATGTATTTTGTTGATTAATAAAATATTCTAAGTAATACTTAAGTCTAATTCTAAATAAGAAAATCTTCCTAGTGATAGTTGTGACAAAAATAAATGGTAATTTTATGTTTAACAATTCAAGGTTAATTTATCAAACGTAATATAGGTATCTAATTTAATTTATTCACTTTTTCAGAAATGCACAAACATACAAGACATGGAAAATTATTTATTAAGAATAGGGGTGACCCTATCGAAACTGGATGAACTATCTGTGATACATGTAGCAGGGACCAAGGGTAAGGTGTGGTCATTTGGAATTTATTGATAGCCCTTAATAAATTGTACTAATTAATTACAAAGTTGATTGTGGTTCTACTTTCTGCTAACAATAAATAAATTAAAACCTTATTTTGATGAAACTTCAAAAAAGGTTTACATTTATTGATCAGAACCTACAAAACTTATTTATTTACTTTTTTTTAGGGTAAGAGCCTTCTGCACTTTTCGCTTGCCCATCTATACTATTTATAAAGAGATAACTTCCGAAAACCGAAAACACGAAACGCTTAAACCGAAAACACGAAACGCTTGCGCGATGTAATTGGACACAGCGCCATCTATTGGTGCATTTCTGAATTACGATCCCAAAGTGAAGTGAGGGCGGGCCACTATATAGTTGACTCTATAAAACACTTTTTTTCTTTTCACTATTGCCAACTATTGCACAACCTACCCCTTTACTAATTACTATCAAATGTCCTTTGCCTGTGTCTTAATAGAAATTGCTTCTGTAATGCCTAGTTCTTAAGACCTGTTTTTGTTTAAGACCAATATATCTATCTATAGGTCAATGGAACAAACTGACTGTCACAAAAATTATTAAAATACCATTGTTTACTTTGCGGCCGAATGTGTTGGGATTGAACCAGATTATGCTTGTTTCGGTTAATTGTTGATAATTATAAGTTAGCATGACACATAGTCAGACCTGATAAATAAATAGAATTTAAACTAATTTCTTGAGTATACAATACCTTACTATGTGATGTTAGATGTTGATACATTAGCATGATGAAATCATTGAACTGATGACATCATTTTATTATTTTGATTGGATGATTTCGAATCAACTTCAGAATTTGTAAGTCTATTATTTTTGATATTAAAACTATCTAATATTGTGGACGAGTTTAGGGGTCCACGAGCGCGATGTGTGAATCGATTCTCCGCCGGCACGGGTTCCGCACGGGGTTCTACTCGTCGCCGCACCTGGTGGCGGTGCGCGAGCGCATCCGCCTCGACGGACGCGTCATCGGCGAGGAGAAGTTCTCTAAGCACTTCCATCAGGTCTACGACATGCTGGAGGCTTCGAGGGTAAGATCTTTGATGATTGGGCGACAAATTATAAGTAGCACGTCAAAACTTCAAGAATATTTGATATACTTAAATCTTCATTTTGTTTTTAAAGTATCAAGGTTAATCTATATCTATCTATACTATTTATAAAGAGGTTAATCTCATAGTTCACGTAAAAGCATATAGGTAAACCGAAAACACGAAACACTTGCGCGATGTGATTGACTCCCAGCGCCATCTATTGGTAGACAGTGACAGACTATTTTCCCGAAACGAAGTGAGGGCGGGCCACTAGTTAAACAGAAATTGATTTGATAGTTTCTTTTAAAAAAGTTAGTAAAAGGTTTTTACCATCTGTGGTTTTATTGAAATGATGTGTCTTGGTGCAGGAGTTCGAAGGGGATATGCCGCGGTACTTCACCTTCCTCACCGTGCTGGCGTACCAGGTGTTCCTGAAGGAGAAGGTGGATGTGGCCATCGTGGAAGTCGGCATCGGCGGCCTGATGGACGTCACCAATGTGATTAGGTTAGCTGTTCGTATTAGTATTGCAGTGTTATCATTTTTACAATTTTTTCTTTTGCTAAATAGACACAGACTGCGACCAATGACGGTGAATAACCACCGCTCATAGACAACAGGACACAGGCATGCCGCTACCTTCTGTGGAAAAATAATTATCTTTCCTAAACGAAATTGGGATGAAGAGATGTAAATGTTTAAAGTAGGCCTAGCACCTCTGATGTACCATTTCAGCCAAAAAAGTATTGTAGAAGTTAGTTGTATAATCTGTGGATGGGCGCTACAGTACCTACCTACAGTCAACAGCAAAAGCAGATGACCAAAATCAAAAACTATACTCACTATTGAGCGGAGTTCGCGTCAGGACTGTATGGTGTCAAATTCATACAGTTCTGACGCAGACTCTGCTCAAAAGTGAGTATAGAGTTTTTGATTTTGATCATCTACTTTTGCTGTTGACTGTACCAATGACTTGATTTCTATAATAGAGGCCTTTTCCCTCCAGTGTGAAAATATATTGGCTGATACTACTATTTACTTTCCTTAATAAACCGCGGATTACATCTGGTCATAAATCAATAAATTCTCTCCTCCCAGAAAAGTTCCTGTGGCCATTAATAATTAAAATAAAATATCCTCTTCCAGAAAAGTTCCTGTAGTAGGCATAACAGCGCTAGGGTTGGACCACACGTCTATACTGGGCAACACACTGCCGCAGATAGCCGCGGCTAAGGCCGGCATCATGAAGCCGGGCTGCGACGCCTTCACCGTGCCGCAGCCGCCGGACGCCATGGCGGTGCTCAACCAAGTCGCTGATGATGTCAAGGTGAGTTAAAGAACACGCCACATGCAGCCATGATAGGCCGGCTCGACTGGAGTGATACAACGTCATAGAACGTCGCCATAGCCTGAAAACCAGCGCTGCAGCAACTGCTTGCGGCGGCTGCAGCATTATGCTGAGGCTGAACCTTGTTGGCCGCAACTTCTATGTTTTCTTTGTTTTTGTCTTTTTTTCTGTGTAAATATGTTGTGGTCAATAAATGTTTCTTACTCTTACTCTTACTCCATAGAAGACCGGCCTGCGCTGGGTTTAAGTGAGTAAGAGAGTGAGTTAAAGGTTGGCAGCGCACTGGTGACTCTACTGGTGTTGCTGGTGTCTATGGACGGCGGTAATCGCTTACCATCAGGTCATGCATGATCGTCTGCCACCTGTCACATTAAAAAAAGATTAATATTGCTGTGCCCCTGAAGTTCAGGGCTGTATTTATATTAGCAATCTATTGTACTGCATGAACGCAATAAATATTATGGCAATATGTGGCGGATACTCAGGCACATATAATTCCTAGGAGATAGGTCTCCACAGGCTTGTACTGCCACTACTGATTCCGGTAAACCGCAAGCCTCAAAATAATCTTGTATATTTTCAGTGCACACTAAACATAGTACCTGATTACAAGACGTATTCATTCCCGAACGGATACAAATCTCAGCTACAAGTTAATCTTGAAGCATACCGGACGAACGCCTCTCTTGCCATACAGCTGGCGCATGCCTGGATGCGTTCCGCTAGAATACAGGCCTTCAACAAACGGAATATTGTTAAGAAAAATATTATTAGCGGAAAAATCATTATGCAGACTGCTTATAAGGACTTAGACGGGCCTTATGTGGTGGAAGATAAGAAATTTGAAGAGTGTGACGCGGAAGGTATGGTGCGCCAGATCCCGAATGAGACGGCTATAGGGTTGGAGGAGTGCAGGTGGCCGGGGCGGTTCCACGTGGTGCAGTGCAGTTACGCTAAGGTCTACTTGGATGGCGCGCATACGAAGGAATCAATGGAGATTTGCGCCAAGTGGTTCAGTGATTGTAACAGGTGGGTTATTCTTTATTTACAGCTAGTGGCCCGACCACTCTACGTTTGAATAGAATACTTTAAGTACTTAACTCCGAAACAAGAGAACGCCACTTTGGTCGATCCTGCCAGTCATTGGTCTGAAGTTCTCGCAGATCGTTTTCGACGACGTTATTCCAGCGATACCTAGGTCGGCCTAACGTTCGTCGGCCCATCGGTCGGCTCTGGTATGCTTTCCTCACGAGACGAATTGAATAGATATTCTATTAATAGTAAACATTAGATATTTGATTAACACGCAATCACAATTAAAAAACAAATAAGACATTTTTTGGATCGCGATTCCTTTTAGTAAAAGTTCAAAATTTCCCAATAGATGGCGCTGGATGTCGAATACATCGCCCATGTGTTTAGTATTTTCGTTTTTTCTACCTTGTCATTGTTAGTGAAGTTATTTATCTTTATGAATAGTAGGTAAAACTGCGGCATAAAACAATAGCGATGACCTGGAATGCGCAGAAACCAATTTTAGTAGAAAGTCTTCTTTTTTACAAGCGCGCAAACTAACGGTCATCGCTATTCTTCCATGCCGCCAGCTATATCTAAGTATTCATTAATGTTACTCTTAATTTTCAGAGATGAAGACAAAATCTTAATATTCAGCGCGACGGGTGACCGCGACCCCGAGGTGCTCCTCAGGCCGCTGATAGACATCCCGTTCAAGGAGATATACTTCGTGATCCCCACCGCTTACAAGTGCACCACCAAAAGAGCGACAACTACTCCGCTGTGGAACACGCTGATTTGCTGGCCAGGTAACTATTCTACCACAAGGAGTTGACTGGCCGGGTGGCGCATTTGGTCTGCCTCATACGTCAAAGGTTGTGGGTGCGACCCCCTGGACAAACATTCGTGTCATGAACAAGTGTTTTAATAGCGGTTCGGACAAACACAATGGTTCAGTGTGTGTGGGTTAATAATGTATGTCATCATCATCATCATCATCATCATCAGCAACCCACGCTCGTCCACTGCTCGACATAGGTCTCCCCCAATGCACGCCACCGCTCCCGATTTTCGGCCACTCTCATCCAGCTCACTCCAGCCAGCCTTCGAATGTCGTCATCCCATCTTGTAGCAGGGCGTCCAACACTACGTTTGCCGTATATATGTATGTATTTAACAGTAGTTAAACACAAATAGTAATTTGTGTTTTCCTTTGCTGTCTGATATCTCTACCATCGGATGATTCGTCTTCAGACGAGCCACCTATACTTACCTATAATTGTAGGTAGACAAACACGTGTAACAAGACAAAAAAAGTGTAGCGGCTAGGGAAACCAAACTTAAGCCACCTTCTACATGCTAGACTGATCATAGTTAAAAAATTCTATCATTAATTCTTTCAGGTGCCAACGTAACGCAGACGCGTGGATAAACTTGAAGGGTGCGCACTCCACAAGCGTGTCGGTGCTCGAGTGCGTCTCAGACGCGCTGCTCAGCATCAAAAGGGACCACAACCACGCGGCCCGCACCGCCGCGCTCGTCACCGGCTCCCTACACCTGGTGGGGCACACGCTCGCCATACTAGATCCCAATCTGAGCACGTAGATACGTCGACATCTATCTATCTTCTATCTTCTATACTAATTATAAAGAGATTACTTCTATAGACAACGACAAGGCGTATAGGTAAACCGAAAACACGAAACGCTTGCGCGATGTAATTTAGGCACAGCGCCATCTATTGGTTCATTCTGATTAAGGTCCCGAAGCGAAGTGAGGGTGGGCCACTAGTATACCTATAAACAGTTGATGAATAAGGCCCGGTTCAAACACGGCGGAAACCGCGCGGGTCGAGTGACGGTAGGCGCGCGGATTGGCAATCCGTGCGGACAGGTATGAACGAATAATAAGCGCTAATGTAAATAAGATCCGCGCGGTTTCCGCCGTGTCTGAACCGGGCCTAAGAATATCCTACAATATGCATTCCCTGTTTCTTAACCCTTTATGGGGCTCTGTGGATATGTTAGACACCATATTATTTTAACCTTATGTACTGGAGATAAGGTTTCAAAACCAATGAATTTTATTTATACCTACTGCCCATTAAGGGGTTAGTAAATGATCGTACTTGAACGCTTTTTAACTTAGCGAGCTGAAGGCCTACAACGAAACCGTCGCGTTACGAATGAGATTATACCTGTCGCATTTAAACAAAAGAGACGCACTACGTGTGTAAGGGACTGAGAAATATTTGGTTGTTAATTCCGTATCGTTGTAGCTGTAGGCTCTCGTCTCAGACATAATGTTGTCTTTTTTGAGATTAACATAATGACAAAGACAACATTTTTGAGTAGCTCTCAAAGTCAAGAAGCGTTTGAAAGGCGATAAGTTTATTCCGACAACAGCAAATATGCATTGTGGTTATGTTTAAATCTCGATGTTATGTTAAAACTGTCTTATAACGCTATTAAGCAGTACTTTACACTGTCGTATCTGCGTGTTTGGCTAAAGACCTCAGAATCTAGATCCGAATTACATGCATTATGATATTATTGCGTTTCGGCGGAAATAGATGTAGAGCGAAATATTTTATCCGTCCAGGCATAATTAATACACTCGAATAAACTTGTACATACTAAAATCGAATCACGAATTGGCGCTTCTGGCTTTCAAGGTCGTCATAAGAGAAATAAATGAAGTTTTATACATTATACCTAGTTTTATTACTTAGATATTTGCCTCAAAATTTCATTAATATGGTGTTATCTATGCTCAAACCTTGAGCAGTCAATCTACCTGTGTAGTCACTATAAAGATGTAATTTCCTAGAACCTTCAGAATTTTTGCACAGCTCATCTTCCGCATTGCATCTTATCAGTGCATGTATTAATAATAACAGGCGAGTACCTACATGACTGTGTTAATTTGTGAATGATGTGACTGTTCACTGTAAGAATATGTTAGACCTCTCTCACTCACTATCTTAATTGTCATAATGCGTGCTGGTGTTCCTATATCCAGTAGGCCTAACATGCGCGCCGCGAGATAATTTGTCGACACTCGTATTGTGTTGGCGCAAGTTGCTTCTCGCTCACCTGACTGAGCGATGAGCGGGATAGAAGGATGCGCTCTCGCGAACGAGAGTCGATAAAATTTTGTCGCGGTATGCATGTTAGGCCTACTGGTATTCTTAAGGGACCTTAATTGAGCGGTTTGAATCTTTTAAATAAAATTCTTCCAGTTATAAATAAAAAAATATATTTATCTCCCTAATATCACATTAATACAATAATCAAAATAAATAGTTTAATGTTAGTAGCTATTCTACAGTCAATTGTGTATCGTTTGTATCCAGTAGTCTATCAATATCTGTTAACCATGATATTAGCCTATCCAGGTATCCACCATCCTGTTTGAAACTCAACAATAAAAGCTGAAGATGTTGAAATGCTGTAGGTTGCTCTAACAGGTACTCTAGCCTTTTGTTATTCAGTGATAACAATTTTATAACAATTATAGCAATCAGAGTCCATTGGATGGGCTTGAACATAATGTTATTGGCTTTCAACTTGAATGTGTTGACAAGGCATCGCACATCAGAGCTAATAGACAAACTCAGCAAGCCAAGGGACTTGAGTATGTCTGGCAAGACCTTGTTCAAGTGATCACAGACTATTCTTCTTCTCAAAGCATTCTGGGCATTCTTATCAACCAGTGGCAGCTGTGTCAATTGTGACTCCTCAGATTGAGTTTCTGGGGGTTTCTCCACAGCACCTTCTATATCTGGTATTTCAGTCTCTCCTGCAAAGAATGCTCTGACTTTCAACTGCATTTTCTTACTCTCTTCTTGCAAGATTGAATAATCAGGTAATGGTTTTAAATCCTTTTGCAATGTCTGTGCATCGGAGCGCCTGTCTTCAAGTTCCAGCATGTTTAACTTTTTGCATAGAGCTTGATACTGGTCGTAATTATTGGACTTGTAAAATACACTATTAGCATAGTTGTTTAAATACTCCTTTATACATTCTCCTTTATCGAGAACGAGTTCTCTGACTTTTTCTTCGCCAAAAAGAAGCAGTAAGGTGTCTATTGTGAACCATTCTGCTAAACATTTCTCAACTTCTATAGCTAAGACTGTGACCACTGGCTGCTTTTTCTTGACTAATGTTTTGCTAGGTTTAGTAATTTCTTTATTTTTCATTGTATTGTTCTGCAATATTGGATCTACTACCCTCTCGGGCTTTTCCACAATTTCGCCCACAATGTTGAGAGGATTTGCTTTAGGCTTTTTCTTCTGCTCCACTTGTTTTGTAGTAGGAGAGGTAGTCTCAACCTTGTTGATTGACAGTAATGGAGTAGTTGATGGTGGTACTGGTAAATCTTGAGTTTCATCTTTGGCTAAAATATCTTTATTTGTAGATTCAGATGTAGAATGTTCATGACTGTCTTTTTCTATCTTTTCTGCAGAATTGATTATGTTACTATCATTCTGAGTGTCCAGTGCATTGTTATCATCACTATTGGTAATTTCATTCAAAGTTGCACTGGCAAAATCATTGATTGAAGCAAAAGGCTTTTCAGTTTTGATCTTAATTTTTTCCAACACACCCAAATCAACTTCTTGACCAAGAGTCCCTATAGAATCTAAGGGCAATAGATTAAATTTAGGCATGTCTTCATACTCTCTGAACCACAGTGGACTTGTAAGCATCTGCTTCTTGATATACATGGCGGATTTGTAGCAACCATTACTACAAAAGCTTTTCCTAGCAGTTATATCATACACCTTATTTGTTTTCACTGATATCCTGTACTTTTGCTTAGGAATGTCTTTCATTGAAATATTATTTTGACAGAGGGGATAACCACAAAGCTGTATGATAGCTCTCTCTTCTACAATGTCCTCGAAGTGAGATTGGTTTATGTCCGGCAAACACTGAAGGAAATACTCTTCACTGATACTTTTTTCAAGTAAATTTTCGACAATATTCTGAGCTTTTGCATTGCATTCTCGTTTCTTCACGATAGCTTCTCGTATTTGTTCTTTGCTCATTTCCTCGATTTTTGTTGGCTTTTTCTTAGGTTTTGATGCGTGGCTTTCCATATTTGTAATATTTTATTTAATTAATATTAAAATCTGGAAAGCACTGAATGAAAAATTAAGAAAATTGTAAATTCTTTCTCGTTTTGTTTGTCAAAAGTTGACTTATAGATTATTTTAACGTTTGTAACAACGAACGGAAATGTCAGCTTGTCTTGATTAGTAAAAAAAAAATGTCATTATTTATTGACAGACAGCCGTTAAAATAATTTACCTTGTCGACCTTTTCGTTCCGTTCTGTCTTCCTCAAGATTATTTTTGTTGAATTTTCTGAATTAAAGCCCCCTTTCACCTCATTCTGTGCATGAATGAACAAAATTTAATACGCGAGCCGCGTGTGTAATTACTTTTACGTGGAGTAGTGGTAAGATGGGTAGCTGTTCTGTTCTATCCTTATCATAGCTCATCGAAGTGTATCGTATTTGTATTTCGGGTACTCTATTTAGTCAGATAACAGTGTAGGTAGTGCGTTATCGTAGAGACAGTTGTAAACAGCATGTGGTTTGAAGAGGGATAGCCCAGTTTCAGTGAAAGTTATAGGGTAAGTACTCCTTTTTACATTGTACTCCAAAATTACATTAATAACAATCAGTTGGTTATATCATGTCTTTATCTCTTTATACATAACAGTCATACATTGATCATGTATGCAAAGCATTGCCATAGATAGATAAAAACATTTATTTGTATCAAAAAGCACACATACGGTATAAGTCAATACAATATAATATAATTACTTGATATTAACTATTTCATTTGTTTTTGCATTCTTGCAACAATGTAAGCAGAATCCACATATTTCAATAAATAGTATTGTCTATATAAATGCAGAATAATGAAATACCTACAACATAACTGAGTATTAAAGAGTTACTTAACTTGGAACAATGCTCCCTTAACTGCGCTTTTAACTATTAGATCAGTAAACTATGGATCACTAAACTGGCCTTGGGTTTTATACATGTATGTGATAGGTGATAATGAAATCAGATGCATTTAGGTATTTGCCTAGTATATGATATGTGAACATTTTATTTTAAACCTATTGTTGGGCTTCTATGTCTAAATGAATTGCATAGATTAATATAAAAATGTCTCATTTTAAACCCATTATTATACCTAAGTTCAAATCATTAAGTCATTACATAGCATTTATGAATGTAAAATATTTTAATCTACCGCTGATTCGGAAGGTCAATTCTACCAAGAAGAATCAGCAAGAAACTCAGTAGAACATAAGTTGTAAAAACCTTATCATTCAAACTGGATCTAATCTTAGCTAAACTTTATCAAGTAATAAGTAAAGTAGGTATTAGCCTATGCTATACTGTCCCACTGCAGGGCAAAGGCCTCCAGAAATTAGGTCATCACATTGGGATCTGAAGGTCATGGCTTTACTTACTTTATCAAGTACTAGTTAATAAAATTAAACCTGTCATCACATCAGCTGTGGGATCTAACTGTGGGAGAGCCACGCTTTGGCATGAATGGGCAGGCTCTTGTAACTCCATTGGTGTTGCAAGTGTCCTTGAGCGGCGGCAATTGTCTGCTACCTAATCACATAAAAAAAAACACCTTATAAACTTTAGACTAAATTATTAGGTCATGGATATTTCTTTCAAAGTTAAGTGGTGGTACCTCAGTCTATAAGAAAGCACCTGCCATACAGGTCGCGGTTTGAATCCGAGCATGCACTGAGTGAATGAATTTTCAACTTTGTGCATTTTTCTACCATTAATACAGCTGTGAGGAAAAACATAGTGAGGAAACCTGCGTATTTTGGATAGTTTCAGAAATGTAAAATTGTTTTAGTTGGTCTGGTTTCTAAGGTCTGGTCCCTGTTATAGTGATAGTTTTGGACGCAATCGGGAATTGCGCACGTAGATGAGATTGAGACTCCTATGACCCATTCTTTTATAAATAAAGCTATTTTACACAAAAGTTTAAAGGAAGCAACAATCCAATCAGTATGTTTACATCTTTAGAGTTCATTAGAGTAATGTGACGTGACTAATCAGAATGTTCATTTATTGTCAACAGGCTTATTATAGCTTCATTAGTAGATCTTCTAGCCACAGAGCAGTTGGTTTGGTACTACTCCGTGCAGACTTTCACTCATTATCACCTTTGTCACACTAGTCTGGACAAGAGCGCTTGGATCAATTCATTTTTCGGCTAATATATTATCGCAGTCTAGAAGTTGGAGGTGTTTTTTATTATGTAATAAATGGTAGATGAGCAGACGGATCACCTGATGATAAGCGATTGCCGACTCCCATAGACACTTCTAAAACCAGTGGAGTCATAAGTGCTCGCCAACCTTTAATCTCCTCTCCCCCCGATAGAGCCTCCGGTGCTCTCACCTCACTCAGCGAAACACAGCTGTGTATCACGGAGCCTAAAGAAGAGTGTTAAGGCGTCTGACCGGACTCCGCTGCGGTCGTCTAAACGTGGCACATCATTGAATATCAGGGAATAGAGAGTGCGCTTGCGTTTGCGCACACATTTGTGTCACGCGTCCTTTGCTGAACGTCTTAATTGGGCGCCATAGCCGGCATATACCGTGTGGGAGATTACCCATGCGTTGGACTGGCTAAATCAAGTCTGCGACTGAGGATTCTGTCAATGAGTGCAGCAGGATGACCTCAAGCAGGCAGCGGGAGCGGACCCTAGTGATGCGAATTACAACTGACCCTACAGAGGCCTCAGCCGTGGCAGACCTCCTACCAGGTGGACAGACGATCTGGTGAAGGTCGCGGGAGTCCCTTGGTTGCGGGTGGCACATGTCCGATCTGTGTGGAGAACTTTGGGGGAGGCCTATGTCCAGCAGTGGATGTCCCTTGGCTGAAATGATGAATGATGATGACTACAGAAACTACTACGAGTACATGACGATCAAGACCGCTCTGCCAAGAGTGTACCGGATAAGAAGAAGAAGGCGAAATATTATAGTAGGAGAAATTTCTAGTTTATAAAACAGTCAGACCCTAAGCGAGTTCCAAAATACCCTATTACAATATTTAGTTTAGTTCTATTGTGACCGTATTATTGTAACTGGCTAGAGCGGGTGCGAAAAATAAATTCGGCCATGTTTTGCTAACAGGCTACATTTGTGCCATTGTTCTCTTTGTTTACATTCGAGAATAACAATCAATGCTGTCACCACTGGCCGATTGGAGTGGCCGAGATAAGCCATGCCACTTGCGCGGTGGTGGCCATGCGGGTTGGACAGGCGCGGACGGCTAAATGTACTTAGAATTTATAGTGAGCGAACATTAAGTGTGTTAGTGAGATCGTTTTACTTGACTTTTATGTGTTCATGTGTGAGATGGAACTAATTAAGTGACTAAGAATGAAGACATTGTGGATTTAATTGGATAGGAGTTTATCCTTGTGGGACCAGTGAGTATTTTATTTTAAGACTAATGGAGAGAGCCACGCTTAGGCACGAATGAGCCGGCTCGACCTGAGCGATACCACTGCAGCGCAGAAGACTGGTGTGAAGCAGCATCTGCGCTGTTTCGCCGTGTGTGTGAGGGTACCGGATGCCAAACGGGGGATGAGGGTTTATTAAAGGTTGGCAGTGCACTTGTGACATTACTGGTGTTATGTGTCTATGGGCGGCGGAAAACGCTTAACATCAGGTGATCCGTCTGCTCGTCTGCGCCACCTATCAACTTTGAACGAAACACTTGGAATGAAGTTCTTAGCCCTGAGTGCCCCTTATGGGGCTCAGGTATATGCTTATTTATCTATACTACATGAGCTAGTTCCGCCGGCCCCATTCCACTACTACGTCTTTGCCTAATATCACCTATTAAGTATACAATTACCACCCCAACACGGTTGAAGATCTAGCCATCCGTACTAGGGGCTACGCAAACTCTTTTCTGATGCAAACTGCCGTTCGAATTAACTCGAATGTATGTAAACTCAATATTCTTGTTATATTATTATCTACTAGTGGCATGCCCTCACTTGGTTTCGGGAGATTAGTTTTGAGCCAAGCCAATAGATGACGCTGTACTTACATTGCCTAAGTGTTTCGGTTTAGTACATAACAAGCCTTTTCGTTGTCCTGGGAAGTTACCTCTTATTTTTTTAATGACGGATAGAGATGAGAAAGCTCCGAGCTATCGGGAGATAGCTTAGCAGTTCTGATAGTTACACGTGTTATTGTGAGTCAACTATAAAAGATAGACATATGCTGTTCTGTTGGAAGTGTGGACGCCCACGCGATGTTGCTAGCGAGTGCTCCTGTCATAAACAAACTTATCTGTCATTCTGTAAATAATTTATAATTTCCTGAATAAATAGTTAACTCGGTCTTATCGTCTCAATTTACGTTGCATCATGTTCTAAGATATTTCTCAGATAATTTTATGTAGAACATTCATTCATTAGCTTTAACCATTTAAGGCATGTAGCCTCAGAAACTTAAGTTTGAAAATATATTTCATGTATTATATATAGAATTGACCTCTCTACAGATTTATTAATAAAGTATGTAATCATCAAGTCCAGCATTTTGTACAATGAAACAAATAATAATAAAAATGTTTAGATTGTGATTACGCGTTAGTCAATTTCAAAGTCAAAAGTCCTCTTGCGGAGATCATAATCTTAAATAAATCGGATTTAATTTAATATCTTATCTTATCGCATGCATAAAAGGCTTGTATTGTATATCCTTATCTTTTTGGGTAACATTAAATAAGCGAATGGAAATACATGGTTATTAACGTAAGTGGTGTATGTAATATTCTTTCCATACATATCATTTAGTCTCAAACTTCGGCATTCACTGTATTGACCTTACTCCGTTACTTGTACAGTGGCCAGCACATCAAGTTACTACAATCTGTCAAATTTCCTCAGTTGATATTGAACCAAACAAGTTTGACATAAAAGTGAGGTTCGATTGAAGAAATTTGACAGATTGTACTTGTAGTAACTTGACGTGCTGGCCACCGTACATTGACCTTACTCCGTATTATGTAGCTGAGCTAGAGTTACAGATATGAAACAACAGAGGTATTATTATTATAAGGTTGGCAGCGCACTTGTGACTTCACTCGTGTTGCAGGTGTCTAATGTGTCTCTAGGCGGCGGCAACCATCAGGTGTTCCGCATGCTCGTCTGCTACCGATCACATAAAAAAAGTACAATAAATAACACCCAGTTACTAAACAAACACAAGTCTTCATCACAGGAATATTTATCTAGGGGGGGGATCGACGACCCCACGACCTATGGCGTATGAGGCATCATCATTATCAGCCTGTTGCAGTCCACTGCTGGACGTAGCTAGGCCTCTCCATGCAGGCTATGAGGCATGGTCACTACCAAATGCACTATCCCCACACTAGCGTTTTCGGACGCCCGCGTAGACGCAACGCCTAAAAAACGCTAGTGTGGGGAGGTCGCCGGCAAGACGCCAACGCTCAAAGGACGCTAGTGTAAGGTCACCTCCGGAACCCTAATAAGTGATGTCTAGTTGCCTGGTTTAGCTTTTGTAAGCTTTATCATTGTAGGAGTAATATTTATAAAAAATATGACGCTGGCCTGATAACACAAATAGATAAATAATCTACTCCAAAGATAGGTATATTTTGAGTATCTGATCTTGCATTACCATTCGTTTTTTTATCGGATTATTGTCTAAATAAAATTAATTACCTTGAATGATTACATCTTAACTTACTTTTAACTATTGTTAAAATATTTTTCTCCTTTGGGAGTTTATTGAGTGGCGGCTCTGACCATGGTAATAGTTACGAACCACATTAAGTTAAGGCATTGGTCCAGCTCTCTTTTTGGTCGTATCACGGAGGTCCCGACGGAATATAAAAGAATAGAGGATCCACTTGTGTTTGCGCATACACTTGCACATTTTTATATTGCTCAGGCCAACCCTTGAACACAGTTTCAGATGGATGGCTAAGATGAAGTTTGTCTAGCTAGAAAATGGATGTTCATGCTCGCGTTAATCTATACTATTTATAAAGAGATAAACTCTATAGACATCAACAAACCTTATACACCACTATTTTTTTATTAGTGCAAAGAATGAAATGGTATGTTCGCTATCATCTACTGATCATATATGGCTTGTCATAATTTTTTTTTATTGAAAATCAGCTAAGCTATCGGCGTTTGTTTTTATCCCGACGTATTTTACTATTCCATTCTAAATGTATCAACATTGACCTGTCTCGTTCCCGCCTCCGCGCGCTCTCTCGCTCGCACTTGCCATTAATGAAACTAGACAACAGCTGTTATCATAATTTACCTATTTTAAATTAAGGAATGAAATAAAAGATGGAAATTGAAAAATTTAGTATTAATTCTGATATTCTAACTTCTCCTTCATACTTTAACCGGGCTTAGGACCGGCAAAATTACTTTTTAACTTTTTTTTTTTTTTTTTTTTTTATAGGATAGGGGGCAGACGAGCATACGGATCACCTGATGTTAAGCGATTACCGTCACCCATGAACACCTGCAACTCCAGGGGCTTCACAGGTGCGCTGCCGGCCTTTTAGAGCGAGATATGCCCTTTTCTTGAAGGTTTGTAGGTCGTAGTGGTCCGGAAATACCGCAGGTGGCAGTTCGTTCCATATTTTTGTCGTACGCGGCAGAAAGTTCCTGGCAAAGCGCACAGTAGTGGACTGCCAGCCATCCAGATGAAATGGATGGAACTGCTGCCGCGTGGAACGATGTCGAAACGAGGCGGCAGGAATCAAACCGAACAATTCCTCGGAGCACTCCCCATGGTATAAGCGATAGAGAATGCACAAAGACGCAACATCTCTCCGCAGCGCCAAGGGGTCAAGCCGACTAGTGATATCCCGGCAATCGACGATTCGAGACGCTCTCCGCTGGATCCGGTCTAGAGGAAGAAGCTGGTACGCAGGTGCTCCTGCCCAAAGATGAGAGCAGTACTCCATATCGTCCCTTAGCTAACAACACCGCTCAAGTCGAAAATTGGCGGTTTTTACATTTTAATGCCATTGGATGAAGCTGCGCATTGCGCGTCGAACCATTGGTCTCATGAAATAGATTTCAGCCAATCAGAAGCCGTAATTCAAAAAATAGTAACAGCGCTCAAGTCGGTTGGCGTCGCAACACCGCACAGTTTTTTTCGTCTCCTGTTAAGTTGGTGAAATTGACTTAGGCGGTGTTGTAAGCTAAGGGACGGCGGCCGGACTTGCGCCTTATATAGCTGAATGCGATGAGCCGGAGTGAAGTACCGTCTCGATCTATTTAGCACGCCAAGCTTCTTTGAGGCTAATTTAGCCTTGCCCTCTAGATGGTCCCGGAATTGGACTTCGCTCGATATGTCGATACCAAGTATACCAATAGTGGCTGAGGCATTTAAGGGGGTGCTCTCAAAATTAGGAAATGCGACCCAAGGAATCTTTTTTGCGGTGAACGCACAAACTTGTGTTTTGCTGGGGTTGAATCGGACCAAGTTAAGTCTACCCCAATCTGAGATTTCGTTCAAACATGCTTCCATCTCAGACACAAGTTTGTTTCGGCTCTCGATGACGTTTTCCCGAGAAATGTTAGCGCAGCCGTTGTAAAATGCATCGCCCGTACTGTCATCCGCATAGCAATGAATATCGCGTTTATGCAAAATATCATTGATATGAAGAAGGAACAGTGTGGGCGATAGCACACAGCCTTGCGGGACTCCAGCATTTATGGACATAGTGTCGGAGCATTCACCGTCAACTAAGACCTTGATGCTTCTATGTTCCAAAAAGCTAGAGACCCATTCGCATAATTTCTCGGGAACTTTAGAAATACCTACTTAAGACAATAAATTTATTAATTATTTATTCGGAAAACCAACAGCAGCTGGCGAAACAAAATTAAATTCTACTAATAAAACATAAAAACAAAAAGTAATTTTGGCGTATTTAAAAAGTTAGAATCAGCTGCTGTTTACAATAATTACCTACTTATTTACAAAACTAATAACTTACAGATATTTCAATTGTCCTTCAAAACATCCCCCATTATCAATGCACACACGAGCACGTATTAATGAATTGTTTTTTAAAGAAAGAAGTATTGACTTCTGTTGCTTCACTCAAAGGCGTCCATAATGCGCTGTTTTAATTGTCCTAATCTAGTAGGCTCACTTATGTAACACTCCTCGCTTAATTTCACTCCATAAATAAAAGTAAATAACACCGAAATCCGAAAGTACGCGTAGTTCGCCGGCGTGCGTGCACACAATCCCGGAAGCAAAATGGCACTGTTTGTTCATTTTTGAGCAAGGATCGCGGGCCAGGGAAAGGGGCGTGGCTTGAGCTTCGACGCGAGTTTGCCGGGATTTATCAATGAAGTCTCGAGGCGGTCGAATACGCAAATCGATACTCTCTACGCTTTCTATCTAGGTGTGCGTGTCACACACATTAATAATGAATTGTTTACCAAAAATGGCTTAGTTTAATGGATAATTTTGGGAATTCGACTATTTTAATTTTGACTAGCTATAAATGATCAGGAGTCGATACTGAAGTACCAAAAAAAATTTATGTAGTAAAAAAAAAATAGGGGTGTATGTATAAAGCAAAAAGGCGAAACCTTAGCGTGATGTAATCGACGTCCAGCGCTATCTATTTGGTAGACAGTGAAACTACAGCCCGTATTTTTTTTATTAGTTATGCGATCAAAAACTCATCATAACTAAGTATGATTTATAGATATATGCTTATTGTATTATGTACAGTGATGTTATACATTCTTAGATGTAATAAATTTTATGTGAATAAAATGAATAAATGAATATGATAAGCTGTGAGTTAAATATTGTATTATTGCCAACAGAAAGCAACGGGCAAGATGATGCACATGTGGATGTGGTTCGGGTACGACCTCGGGGAGTTCATGTTCCCGGGGCTGACGGTGGACACGCGGTGGGCCTTCGCCCTCACTTGGATCGTGCTGTTCTTCGTCGCCTTCCTCTTCGAAGCCTCCAAGGTGGGTCTAAATAAATAAATGCTGTTCTGTTGCTGGTAAGACCTTTTTTTTATGTGATAGTTAGCAGGCGAGCAGGCGGATCACCTGATGGTAAGCAATTGCCGCCGCCCATGGACACTTGCAACACCAGTGGAATTACAAGTGCGCTGCCAACCTTTTGTCCCCTTCCCCCCCGAGTGGGCCTCCGGTACCCTCACTCACTCGGCGAAACACAGCACAGGGGCTGCTTCACGCCGGTTTTCTGTGAGGCAGTGGTATCACTCCGTTTGAGCCGGCCCATTCATGCCGAAGCGTGGCTCTCCCACAGTTAAAGACCTTGCGAAGCTTATGATCCTGGGATCAGCCTACCCTAAGTTGGGCAGACAATGAACATGCGGTAGGCTGTCGCGTTCACGTGAATTGTACTGTTTTAAGTTCTTTGTCGCTATATCCTTTTAGAAGAAAACAGCGAATTAACAATTATATTTAATTCCGCAATAATTTCCCAGGTGTTTTTGGCAAAGATGCAACGAGAAGCGCATAAGAAGCTGTACCCGTTCAGGTCGGACGAGCGGCGCAACCTGCTTGGTGAGAGGTAAATTACATTTATTTGTACTTGTACAGTCAACAGCAAAAGTAGATGATCAAATCAAAAACGCTGTACTCACTATTGAGCAAAACAGAACAGTATGTGCCATATTCATACAGTTCTGTCGCAAGCTTCAAAGTGATTTATACAGTTCTGCTGACGCGAACTCCGCCCAATAGTGAGTACCTGTAGAGTTTTTGATTTTGATCATCTACTTTTGCTGTTGACTGTACCCTTGTTTAGCTGTAACTACGTCGTTTTGGCTGGGAATTAAAGGAGTTCCCATGTTTTATAACCAATGGGGCTATACCCTCTGACGTAAACAGCAATGGCGCCAACAATACATTTCACGACTTTAATGACACATTATAATAGTAGTGTGATAAACATTGACACGTATTAAGTAAAATAATACTTATGATTATTATGTTATGATACCTCCGAGCCCTATAATCACTCACAAATAAAATGATATTTAAGTCTTGTTGTGACATTATAAATACTTATCTGATCATAAATTACTTTTATCTCGACACTGTTGCACCATTAATTCTCTCGTATAAAATTGAATTACATATCTACATATCCTCAAAATGACTTTGAAACTTGATATAAACCAGTCCTCAATTTAGTAATGAATGTCCTTAAATATCACCTGTCCAACTCGAAATGGCGCTATGCATCTATTGTCTTTTATTTTAATCTCGCGAGCGTCTCTCCGCTGGTATCTATATCTTCTATACTATTTATAAAGAGATAACTTCTATTGACAACGACAAGGCTGATAGGTAAACCGAAAACACGAAACGCTTGCGCGATGTAATTTAGCACAGCGCCATCTATTAGTTCATTCCTGAATTACGGTCCCGAAGCGAGGCCGGGACGATGACTAGTGGAGTCATAAGATAAACTTGTTGCACGGCTCGACGTAACTAATTTAATTATCTAAAAAAGCAAGAAAAAAGACGAGTTAGTGAAGCAGCGCCTGCGCTGTTTCGTCGAGTAAGGTTGGCAGCGCACTTGTGACTGTACTGGTCTTGCAGGTGTGTATGGGCGGTAATCGCTTACCATTCGTCTGCTCGTCTGCCACTTATGACAAAAATTCGTCCAAGACCGTTTTGTTTGTAAATCCTACTACTATTATTTGAACATACATACCTACTTACACACATGGATATGTATACTAGTATTTGTTGTACAAAAATACAGGTACTTACTCTATATCCGTTTCGCCTCTAATCTATCTTGATCATAGACTGTGTTAAACAATGTAGGAGACATTCCAACGTGATTAATATTGACCAAGCATGGTCGAAGTGAACGGTCCCGGACGCAAAGTGTGCCAAAGTCAATGCTACGACCAATCGCACATAGAGTCACTGGCGGCGGCTGCTATACGCGACCACGAGTTGCGGGTGATTTTTCTAATGCATTTTGTAGGTGTTTTTAACTAGCGGCTATAAACGAGTAAGTGGTTCACCTGTTGGTAAGAAGTTTTATGTTACGACTTACAAGCATTTCATTTTAATAACACCTGATCTTAAGAAGCAGCCCCTGTGCTGTGTTTCGCTGAGTGAGTGAGGGTACCGTAGGCCCACTAGGGGGGGGAAGGGGATAAAAGGTTGGCAGCGCACTTGTAACTCCACTGGTGTTGCAAGTGTCCATGGGCGGCGGCAATTGCTTACCATCAGGTGATCCGCCTGCTCGCCTGCTACCTATCACATAAAAAAAAAAAGATGAGACACACAACACTCAGACCCAAGAAAACTAGTTTCCTAAATTGACTTGACCGGGAATCGAACCAGGACCTTTCGCGCTTCGGGCGAACATCTAAGCCACTTCGCCGTCGAGGCCGCCATTATGGCGAGAAGCCATTACGTGTCTAGCGAGATACACAAAACAAACATCTGGTCATGGTCGCTGGAAACTACCTGGTTGCACCAGGAGAGTCACCCTGGCCTGTGGTGGTGTGGCGACCCTGTGGCTATGTCGCAGTCATTTGGTTGAATCAGCTATTTGATTGGATGACTAGACTAGGCCGAACGTTGAATGAACAAGCCTATATCCCATTCAACGACTATGCTAAATGACGTTCAGTCAGGAAGATGAACGTTATATTAAACAACTTAACGAGTTGTCCTTTAGTCATTCAATTAAATGTCGTCATTCAATGAACGCGCTAGTCATCCAATCAAATAGCTAATTAAACCAGATGACTGCGACAGCTATACGAAGCCATGTGCTCAATCTGCATCCGCTCTACTTGTTCACGTCATGTTTCAACATGAGCTTTTGAGGAACTGATCAAGTAGGCTACCTAATATTTAGGTTAATAGCTTAACTTGATTGTTTAGAATGTAGAAATATGCCTGTTTTGGTAATTCAACTACCGTAAATAGAGAAGTTGATATATTTTATTACACAATAACAAGACTTAAGGCATTACAGACATGGTTTACAATTTCGAAATCAATACGACAATATCTATACGGCAATGAAATAAAAGTGTTTTAACAGCACTAAATGTTACAGCTCTAAGCCGTCATTGGCTGGCTGGATCCTGACTTCGATTTCGATTCGTTTTATGACATATTCTTCTGAGAAGAAATGATACTCCAAAAATTGATAACAAAAGAACTCCAATTAATGTAATGAAGCCAATTCGATAAAGATTTTGACTCCTCTCAGCCTCCGTCAACCTTCTCAAGGATTCAATCTTCTGGTTCTCATTTTCCCTGATTAAATCATGAATCTCTTTCTGGATTTCTTTAATATCCCGCTCATTTTTTTCGTTCTTGTTGATTCTAATAAGAGATTCTTCAACAATCCCAGATAAATTGTAGTAAGGTCCATTGAACTGTGAGTCTATGTCTCTCTTTTTCCTTGTTAACATAGGCATTGTCGAGCATATATGGGTAATTCTCACGAAATCTCGAAATTCTTGTCCTTTGAGTTTTTATCATAATCTAGCAAGCATATAACGGTAACAATTATTTCCTTGTAAAGACTATTACTGTTACTATACTCTGATTTATAATAATGTAATATAAACTGACAGCTACAATCGACCTTTATTTTTTTTAATGTTGCCTCCTAAGTGCACTAGTGCTGTTATAATTGAATTGAATGGTGAGCGAACAATTGAATTTATTATTGAACATTTTAGATGTTAAGATTTTACTCATAGCCTTAAATTAATTTCATTGATTTGTACGATAGTTAATAAGAAAAACATTACATAAAGTACAGCGATATTTTATACGTATTGCATAGAGCTGGTTTGAATGAACATGAAGACAACAATAAAGAGTAAAAATCGATAAATTGTTTTTTATTTAAATGAATTAATCTGACAACTCATAGCTGTTATGTTCGACATAAATACTCTGACAATTAAGTCATGAAAATAATCCTTTGATTATTTTCATGACATCTTCATTTAAATCATAGATATTCCCTCACCATAAAAGTCTGACCAACAAAACGTGACTATAAAGAATGGTGGCAAATTCAAAAAACCTTGGGGTATCAACACTTATTACAATCAGAAAAACTATGTTGATATTTGTGTTTTATTAGACTAAGCAGAATACTAGTTTAATAAAAAATACAAGTGTTAACGTCGTCGTCGTAAATAGGTCTTCTGGCTACGGAACCCTTTCATGTGCGTGTCCGACACGCTCTTGGCCGGTTGTTTGAATAATTTTAAGCTCCTTTGAAAATAAGTTTATGTAACCAAGTTTTTGGATTCGATTATTTTACTTGTAAATACTTAAAATTTATTTTATTGAATGACTACATTTTAACACACTTCGTACATTAATTTAGTTAGAAGTTTGGACATCAATCAGCCTCCAAATGTAATTTTCAAGATTTTCTCATGTCATGAAAAGAAAATGAAAAATAATTGAATCGCAATTGAACTTTTCGATTACTCACGACCGACACTATTTTTGTATTACGATAACGCGACAACCCGCCAACTGTCAGTTGATATTACATGATTATAAATCAGAGTATATATAACAATGTAGGCGAAATATAGCCTTGCTGTATTTGTAAATTAAATAAAAAAATTAACATTTATGTCCTGAAAATCATTCCCTCACTATGTCCCACACCCCAGATTTAAATACTTTCGAATTTCTAGAGAAGCCATTTTTCAATTAAAAGTTATTTTATCTTTACTAAATATTTAAAAATACATTGAAATTTAGATTTTTTACTGCAATTGTAATAAAAAGTAAATAATAAATTCTCAAATGTTATTTTTACACGTGTCCATGAAATCAAAATCATTCCCTCACACCAAATTGACATTTGATTAATGAACGCATTTTTAAACATTCATGAACGCTCCTATTCGTTTTTGACAGTTGGCTATACTGTCATTATGTCAAACCGTCGAATTCACCCCGTGCTTCAAAGAGATTCTGTTGAAAAAAGTTTTTGTTAAAATTATTTAAAGTTTACATTTTTGATCGTCATTCCATCACATCAAAAAAAAAGAAGAGGTAAATACTTAACTAAGTTTCAATTATATAGTGAAGCGTGTTTTGGGTGCTAGTTTTACTTACACATAAATGCATAGTAAAATTGTGGTTATATTGTGAGATTTTTTCGTTAATGTTTCATTTCGTCATTCCCTCACCGTCATTCCCTCATTTTAATTTGAGGTGAGGGAATGACGACTCATGAGGGAATGACTTTATGCCTAACCCCACTAAGCTTTTTTTGTCTTCTTGTTTAGTATACCTACCTTAAATTCTTGTTTTAGGTTTAAATATCACATCCGGCCCACACCAGCCAGCCTTCGAATATCATCATCCCATCTTGTCGCAGGGCGTCCAACACTACGCTTACCGGGTCGCGGTGTCCACTCACTCACACTCACGGCTCCAACGGTTGTCAGTTCTGCGGCTAATGTGACCAGCCCACTGCCACTTTAGTTTGCTAATTCGGTGGGCTATGTCGGTGACTCTGGTTCTCTGTCGGATTACATAATTTCTGATGCAGTCCTTCAGAGATACTCCAACATAGCCCTTTCCATAGCTCTTTGAGCGACTTTGAACCGGTGGATTCGTCCAGCCGTGAGTGTCCACATCTCAGCACCGTACGTCATGACCAGGAGGACGCCCTGGTCGAAAACTTTCAGCTTAATACCTTGAGAGACAGGTGACGAGAAGACTTGACGAAGCCTACCAAATGCTGCCCAGCCTAGTTGAATTCTTTTATTGGATTCTCTCTCGAAGTTCATTAGCAACCCATGCTCGTCCACTGCTGGACATAGGTCTCCCCTAATGCACGCCACCGCTCCCAATTTTCGGCCACTCTCATCCAGCTCACTCCAGCCAGCCTTCGAATGTAATCATCCCATCTTGTCACAGGGCGTCCAACACTACGTTTACCGAGTCGCGGTCTCCACTCAAGGACTTTATGGCTCAAACGGTTGTCAGTTCTGCGGCTAATGTGACCAGCCCACTGCCACTTCAGTTTGCTAATTCGGTGGGCTAATCTCGGTGACTCTGGTTCTCGGTCGGATTACATCATTTCTGATGCGGTCCTTCAGAGATACTCCGAACATAGCCCTTTCCTCCTCATAGTCTTCTTTGAGCGACTTTGAACCGGTGGATTAGTCCAGCCGTGAGTGTCCACGTCTCGGCACCGTATACTGATTTTTACTAGCTGATGGAATACACACGTCTACGCGCGAGTGTTACATACTGAGTTACCTAACAGTATTTTCTTACTTTTTAATTGTTAATTTATCCAACATTTTATTGTATTGTGCAGTGATAAAACCCCATACTGGGTAAGTGTTGTAAGATGATTATTCATAATAGATAGTCTCAGTAGTCACTTACGTAACCATGTAGCTAGTTAATCTACCTACCTATCATTCTAGATCGTATAGAAATCCACTATTAAGTTAGGAAATATGTACTCGTAGTTAGTCTAACTACGATTTGTAGTAATAAGTGTTAATACGTAATTAGTATTTAGTAATTAAAGTAGAACCTTAGGCAAACTAATTGTGTGTTTTGAAATAAATGATTACCTAGGTAAGTCATTTATTTCAATACTCGTTGCAGTACTATTGTTTTACGATCATCGAATTAGTTTTAGATTAATACTTAGATTATGTACCTAGATATCACTTAGTTTAAATAATTAGGTGTATCTACCTACTATTCCTTTTATTAATTAATTTTGGAATACCTATCTAGGTACTACCTTTCTGTTCTGCCTCGATCGCCTCGCCTTGATTGCTGCTTATGTAACATACTATACCTGAGCTAAGCATGTAGCATTGTTGCTGCGATCAAGGAGTTGCTGTCAGGTCGGCGTATCAGACAGTCCATAAAACGGCTGGTTTATGTTCCAGGGTTCTAAGTACAACTTACAATTCTGATCTGAGGAGGGCTACCGGGAGTTATTAGCAGGAAGAAATTGACCGGAAGCTATCAACCGGAAGTTATCGACCGGAAGTCATCTACCCCATCACCACCACCACGGGAAATCCCTCGCTCTGCAAGCCAGGATAGTACTGTTGCGGTCGGAACCTCATTTAGTGTGCGCAACCCTAAACCCACGCTCTGCCGC
Source organism: Cnaphalocrocis medinalis (assembly GCA_014851415.1). Classification (NCBI taxonomy): domain Eukaryota; kingdom Metazoa; phylum Arthropoda; class Insecta; order Lepidoptera; family Crambidae; genus Cnaphalocrocis; species Cnaphalocrocis medinalis. The sequence goes on along the minus strand of CM026276.1, from coordinate 18,376,109 downwards.
TATCTATTAATTATACTACTTATCTATATAAGGCTGTTTTATTCATCGCCTACGATAACTTGCCACATAAGTCATGACTGAGAGGACGCACTGGTCAAAGACTTTCGACTAAAGACTTTGAGGGATGGGAAACGAGCAGACTTGACGAAGTCTACCAAATGCTGCCCAGCCTAGCTGAATTCTTCTATTGCTTCTCTCTCGAAGTTGTTTCTGCCTAATTAGAGCGTTTGTCCTAGATAGACATATTCCTGGACAACTTCGAGAGGTACTCCATTAACAGCGACCGGTCCCGGATCAACGAGCTCGTTAAACATGACCTTGGTTTTATCCAAGTTCATCCGAAGACCGATGTGTTTGGAAGATTCAGCCAGGCTGCTCACCATCTCCTGTAGGTCCTGTAAGGTTTCCGCCAAGATGACGATGTCGTCTGCGAATCGTAGGTGTGACATGTACTCTTCATTAATATTGATTCCGCGCTCTTTCCAGTTTAGCGTTGTGAACATGTCTTGCAGCGCAGCCGAGAAGAGTTTCGGAGATATGACATCTACTTGTCTCACACCACGTCGCAGCAGGACAGGCTAGGTTTGGCCACTCTGGATTACTACGGACATATTAGCGGCGTCATACAGACACTTCAACACCTCGATATATCGCCAATCGACTTGACACCTCTGCAAGGCTTCGAGAATAGACCAGGTCTCAACGGAGTCTGCTTTTTCAGAGAAATCTTTTTCATAGTCCACAAACGCCATACACAGGGGCTGGTTATACTCTTTGGTCTTCTGTATAACCTGTCTCACTGTGTGAATATGGTCTATGGTGCTATTACTCCGTTGGAACCCGGTCTGCTTTGCAGGTTGAGCTTCGTCAAGTAAAAACAAAGTGAGAAGAGAAAATACTTGAAGATTCTAAAACCTAGTATAAAAAATAGTGCATTTTGTATTAATTACTTCTCAAAGTCATCCCCTCACCTCAGTCCTCATTCCCTCACTCACAGACTTTGAAAAACCCCCATAATTCGCTGAAAACACGATAATTCTGGGGAGCACTATATTATTGAAATCTACTGGCATTAGTACTATGAAGTTCACAGAAAAAATATACCAATTTATAACAAAATTTTTTACTAATTTATTCTGAGCGAATTTCGGAATTTGGTGAGAACTACCCATATTATTAATCGTTAACCCTGGAATTTGCTTCAATAATGAATCTGATTCGCACATTAGAAAACCTTCTTGCATACAGGACTGAGGATCGAGTAACATTGGATTTTTCACAACAATATCAGAGGATTTTGATGAGGGATAAGCGAGGTATAGATAAGGAACTGAGGAGGAGTAGCACTTGCTCTTGATCCAGAGTTTAGGTTCCCATTTGACATAGTGTAACAACTGGAATCTGGTTTCTGGTTGAGGGATAGTGACCTTTATGACTAATTGCCCATTTGTTTCATCAATGGCTTTTAATGAGGTCACTAAATGAGGAGAGATTGATGAGATGTAAAGGAGTAATCCAGAGCTTATTTTTTGCTCAAGCCAATTCCTTTGTGTTTCTAAACTCATGATGAATGGAGGTATCTTTCCCTGGAGCAAAATCATTAGAGAAAATGTCAATTGACTTAAGTAGTTAGTCAATAAGTGTGATCCTCGAATCTTGATTTCAGTTATTGTCTCTACATCAGTGATTAGCCTTTTGAATTCATCAGTTGTGTCTCTTATTTGTTCATTAAGAGACATCGTGACTAAGGATATTTTGTCCAGAACTTTCAAATCTTCCTCTCTTTTCTCATAAAGAGTCTGGATTTGTTGGGTCAATTCGTGATACTTTTGATCAGGAATCGCACCAAAGATGTCTGCCATTTCATAAGCAAAGACTCCTGCTGAGACCGCGTACCCCGTATACTTTAAAGTCTTGATAAACTTCCCATATTTTGTAAGTTGTCCTCCAACTCGAGCTACGGGTCTTATAGCCCTTAGAAAAGCCATTACCACTCTAAGAGGATTTCGTTTAGGTCTTGATAAGTGAGTCATATCAAAAGTCTTGCGCTCCTCTGATATCTGGGTAGGATAAGGGGTGATAATTAGTTGTTGAAAGGTTGAGAGTATACTGGTGTATTGTTGTTGGTAAATCTTTTCCAGATAACCGAACTGTCGAGCAAGACTGTTGTATACTGCCTGTGGTGTCTTCTCTCTATCCACGGTTGCTAACGCGTCATGGAGCATCCGTTCTGGAGGTGTAAGTTTTATAATTAGGGCCTCATCAGCATAATCGTCGATTAGTGCACCTTTAATAATAGGTGCCCGAGTTCTAAACGTAGGGATTGTTATTGCTTATGATCTAATTTTTAGGTGCACTAGCTCGTTCTCGAGACTCCTGGCCTGGATGACACATTTGTTACCCCAAAAGTTTGTGAGTTGATTGAAGTTACTTTGGCCAAACATTCGTGTGATGAAAACTTGTTTGTCTGTGTGTTGTAATTCTTCTGTATACCAAACAATAAGTTATTATATGGTAAAAATTTAAGTCAATTGTTTCGTACAAAGAAGTTACAATATTAGTCATATGACAATCCTTGTTGACTACCGAATATGCAGAATCTGTTCGGGTCAGCCTGTCATATTCCATCAAACTGAGGTTTTAAAGACCAAATAGACATAGTTAGCAAAAAACGATTTGTATGAGTTTTTTTAAGAATTTATTAATACTGTTGCAGAGAGCAGCCAGGGATTATGGAGCCGACGACGAGTCGCAACGCCAGCACGGGACAGGTCAGCCGCTGGTCCTCCATGCGCGTGCGGTCAGTATCTGGAGCTTAATTTATTAGTAACTAGCTTTTGCTCGCGTCCCCACACTTTCCTAAAATGGGGGTTAGAAAGGGGCAAAAAGTAGACTATGTTACTCTCCATCCCTTCAACTATCTCCACATAAAAAATCATGTCAATTCGTCGCCCCGTTTTGCCGTGAAAGTAAGACAAAGATACAGAGAGACAGACAGGCACACTTTCCCATTTATAATATTAGTATGGATAATCTGCAGTCAATGGGTGCTATCGCGCGTGAAAAATCCGCTAGATGGCGTACTTGAGAGCTGAGCTGAGGTCCATTTACACGGTGATTGGTTATTTTTGATGTGAGATGTCAATATGTCACTAAAAATGACGTAGAAGTTGGACCTCAGTTTAAAAAAAATACCCAAATATACTATTCCACGCGGACGAAGTCGTGGGTAACAACTACTATGTTATATTTATTCATTCATTAAATCCAATTGAGCTAGTGACTGGAGGCAGATATCTCATGATAAGTTTGTTGTAGAGTGCTGGTGAACTGCAACCAGTCGCTGATGTTCGTGGCGCACAACGTGGTGGGCTACCTGCTCATGCTGGCGGTGATGGTGTACAACGTGCACCTGATGCTGGCCGTCGTCTTCGGCATGATGCTGGGTGAGTCGGCGCAGCGTGTGACCTGCGACCAGTCGCTGATGTTCGTGGCGCCAACGTGGTGTTCGTGGCGCCAACGTGGTGTTCGTGGCGCCCAACGTGGTGTTCGTGGCGCCCAATATGGTGGGCTAACTGCTCATGATGGCGGTAATGATGTACAACGTGCACCTGATGCTCACGTCATCTTCGGCATGATGCTGGGTGAGTCGGCGCAGCATGTGAACTGCATCCAGTCGCTGATATTCGTGGCGCCCAACGAGGTGGGCTACCTGCTCACAAATCACACACTGTCAATCAATCACACTGCGACAAATCAAGTTTGCCATTGGGGACTCAGTCAACGAGTGCAGAAAGATGACCTCAGAAGGCAGCGGTGTTGGACTGACGCGCATTACAACTGCCCCTACCAAGACTACAACGAGTACATGACGATCACAACCGCTCTGGCAACCGGATAAAAATATCGTTTTTATAGTGGCTGAGATGAGCCAATTTACTGAGCCACTAAAACTCTTGCTTATCATCAGATAAGCAAGAGTTTTAGGCTGAGATGGTATGTTTTCCACCGTAAAACGGTGACAGCGCTGCCCGGCACGTGTTGTTCTGTGACGGAAAGGGAGAAAAGCTCTTCAGAGCAGAAGATAAGGATTACTAAGCTATCGCATTAGGTTAAGGCACCTGTAATGATAGCTTAAGCTTGTAAATAATTAAATAAATGTTGACTGAGTGATTTCTGTTTGCTTTTCAGGGTATTTCCTATTCGGCACAAAGCTGACGCAGCTGCAGATGAAGTGTTCCGGCTCCAGGAGGAACATCATCTGCACGCCGGAGTGCGACGACACCGGTATGTAACAATACATTGTCTTATTAGAAACTAGCTGTTACCCTCGACTTCGTCCGCACCCCCCTTTCGCAATAAAAAGTAGCCTATGTCCTTTCTCAGGGTCTAGACCATCTGTATAGCAAATTTCATTCAAATCCGTTCAGTAGTTTTGGCGTGAAAGAGTAACATACAGAGTTACTTTCGCATTTATATATTTAGTAAGGATATAAAAAAAACTTAATTAGGGCTGGGGTGAAGGGATATAAAAGGTTGGCAGCGCACTTGTGACTCCACTGGTGCTGCAGGTATCCATGGGCGGCGGCAATTGCTTACCATCAGGTGATCCGCCTGATCGTCTGCTACCAATCACATAAAAAAATGTATCCATCCACCCTTGAGCTATCGATGCTGCTGATATTCGATGGAGCATAATTAGGTATATTTCATATTATGATGAAATAGATACAAAATAAATAAATGCGCCAGACAACCACACCAATCAACCTGGTCACAAACTAGGGCAACCCCTGTACTATGAGTACCAGGTGACGATAATTAACTGGGGGCGTCAACCCAGAACACCCAGACCCAAGAAAACTTTGAAAATGTAGTTTCCTAAATTGACTTGACCGGGAATTGAACCGGGGACCTTTCGCGCTTCGGGCGAACACTTTAGCCACTGCGCCATCCACGTCGGTGATCCAGGTCAGGTGTGTTCAAAAATATATCAAAACTAGTGGCCCGCCCTCACTTGGCTTCGGGACCGTAATTCAGAAATGAACCAATAGATGGCGCTGTGCTCAATTACATCGCGCAAGCGTTTCGTGTTTTCGGTTTACCTATAAGCCTTTTCGTTGTCTATAGAAGTTATCTCTTTATAAATAGTATAGATAAAGATGTACGGTAACACAATTCCCTATCGGAATGTACCCTGCCGCGGTAACCCTATCGTTCCCCTCCCAAGACCGGTGCAACACGGAGAAGTGCAGCTGGGAGGTGTGCGAGGGCAAGCTCTGCAAGGAGATGGACGCGCTCGAGACGCAGCAGGCCGACACGCCGCTCACTGCGGAGCCCTACCGCCCCAAGTACTAGTTGCCTCTAAGGTTACTGTGCTAATTGTATATAGCTGTTTTACGTAGCTTTTGTAGGTGTCTGTGAATGTTTATATCCCTTAACCACGTCATCTAGCAATCATTCTGAATAACATTTAATTTTCTTTTATGACTTTTGGAAGAAGTAAAGTATCAAGCCTATATACTGTAACATTGCAGGGCAAAAACCTCCATCATAGAAATCAAGTCATTGCTACTATGATAGTATTAAGCTTAATCACCACGCTTGCCTAATGCGCATTGGTGACCACAAACAAAAGCTATTATATCGAAAATTCAAAACATACTTTTTGCTCGACTTGGGAATCAAACCCAACCCCGAGATCAGGATCGGTACTTAAATCTCTAGGTTAACGGGGCGTTTAAGCAACTTTTGGAAGTAAAAAAATAATAACGCTATATACAAAGTAGGTCACTTGACTTATTAATTATGTATGGGGAATAGAAAAAGTTTTGACGATTTTTTAAAGGTCGTAAAACAAATGTTGTTCAGAATGATTGGTAGAAGATGTGGTTAAAGCGATGTAAAATGTTTACAGATACACACTGTAGGCATAGCGTAGAAATCAATAATTGTTTTTTTTTTGTTCTTTAACCCGGAAGGCCGGTATTTTTATAATACCGGCCCTTATGTAGGATCCGGGCACATATTTTGCGAGTCAATTATTAGCTATCACAAATTGTATATTAATGTATTTTTATAGCTTATATAAGCACGTAATCATGAAGTAACCTTAATCAAGAGTAGCTAGAGCGTGAATAGCATAGCTTAAAGCTTCTCTAGAGTTGTCACCCGGTCTTAACCCTTCCGTTCCACCATAAATAACCATAACATCCCAAACTGTACCATTAGATTGTAAGAACACATGCACCAATCTCATTTTCATGCTGTATAGTTTCAGTTAACGCAGATACCATTTAGATCTTAGGCTGCCCGTCCGACAGTCCGATATATCGGTGACCGATTTATTGTAAGAGAAAAAAAACACACTGATTGCAATGATGCAACGTACACTTCCGCCAAAAAGTAGGTCAGAAAAAGAAGAAAAATTGGCCTGAGTATCGATATCGGTCTTTTAATCTATGTATCTTCACATAACATTAGGTGTGACCGAGGTCAAATGCTTATCTGTCGTAGAATAAAAAAATCAATGTCTGACGTGGGCAGGCAGCCTTATTCGTCACACTTAGTTTATCTGATATATCTAAAAAAAAAATTGTGTTCTCATTTCCAGCTGAAACGTCGACACCGCCCCTCCTAGAGTCAGCCGAGAGCTCCGAGTCGGACTTCTTAGAGTGTCGCACGCGCACCTGCATGCAGCCCTCGCACTACTACCCCGCGGCGTCCACCAGCGCGTGCTCGTACGGCGCCAAGCAGTGCCCCTCCAAGGTCGCCCGCGCCAAGAAAGCCCAAGAAGCGAGATGCCACTACACCGAGAGCGAGAAGGAGGACAGCCCCAGCGTCGAGGACGTGCAGCTCCTCCGCACGGAGCGCCAGGGCTGCTGCAAGAAGAAGCAGGAGCCTCCCCCCGAGGACTGCTGCAAGTCGCAGTCACTCGAGGTGGTCGTCCACGAGCCGAAGTCTCCTTGCTGCGAGGAGCAGACCCGCGAGGAGGGCCGCGAGGACAGCCCGCAGATCTCGTGCTGCCACAACGCGAGGACGCCGGCGGAGAGCCAGGAACAAATCATGCAGTAGTGGAAGCGAGTGTCCAGGGTCAAAGCATATGGCTTCCATAAGGGAACTGTTGAATAGTTTTCGTAACTTAGATGATTTAATTTTTTGATGCTTGTCACAAATCAGGCATTTGGGTCATACACATTTTTATACAGGCTGTATCTGTACACATTTACATCCCTTAAATCACGTGTTCTACTAACCATTCTGAACCACAAATGTTCAATGTCATACGTCGGTTGTGAATTGCCCATTTTGTATGAAAAGTCAAAATAATTTTACACGAATATCCGAAAGTCGTAGAACAAATCTTATTCGGAACTGTTGTTAGAAAACGTGGTCAAAACGATGTAAAAGTCTACAGATACACCCCGTATAACTCCCGTCTCGCATACATCCTATATGCAAAAAATTACGCCAAATTGCAGAGATTTTATCACATGTAGGTATACATTTTACTATGATCGACAATACATAATGTATAAAAATAAAGAGCTGTAGATAAAAAAATATGTGACCCATTTCTATTTGCGCGTGGTCCTTTTACATAAAGATCTCTTTGACTTAGAAACATCTAGGTCGCTAAACTTGTTGGTCGGTTGTTCTATTTCTGTGCAATAACAATATTACCTATATCTTGTTAAAGCTGCTGTCACAGGTTCTTCATTAGGAAGTGTTTTTGTAGAGTCCTGGGCTCCGGTATCGCTAGTGTGTAAGACTCCGCAATAATTAGAACTGATTTGTAAATACGATTATATTTTTCGACTAGTGTTATTTGAAGTGACTGATGTTTATAATACTTTTAGTTCTTCGTTGTTAAGTTTTGGAAACATTTTGATTTCGCCAATGTATAGTCGTTTAAGGCCCGATTCGATCAATTTTCATCCGAGGATACATCTATGGTATAACGCTGCGGTTCGTATGGAATGACAGTTTTATACCATAGATAAACCTATCGGATAACGAATCGAATCGCACCTAAAACAATTTGTTATACTTACCTACCTGATTTATGTAATTTTAGTTTTATTTCGGAAAGCAGGAAATTTTGTTTTGTTTTAAGTCAAATAAATTAAAGGTCACAAAATAATATTTGGTATTTGTATAAAAGTATTGACATAATTTATTTGGGACCTGATTCATTATATTGTGTTGAGCATATTTTAAGATAAAATTGTAAATTTTATACGTCGGTACTAAGTGCCTCAAGTAGAAGCAATATAGGAATTCAGCCCAGACGGCGGAAACTCACTAAAAGTATGTTACCTGTAATTAGTGTATCATGACATATCATTATACATAGAGCTTTATTTTTAGTTTATTTATTAAACGGCATGCTGCATAATAATGCTGTAATCAGATGTATAATGTGTCAAGAAAGTCATGACATCGGATTTTTGAGGAACTAAGGGTGTTCCTATGTTTTATAACCAATCTGGCTACCATACGTCATATGACGTGCCATACGTACAGTCAGCCTCACATCAGCGTACCACAGCCTGTCAATTTCATCAATTGATATTCAACCTAATGTGTACGACAGAAAGGAAATTTGACAGTTTGGTATACTTTGATGTGTGGCATGACTTTCTTGATGCGTTATGTATACTCCTACTTTTCTAATACTACAACCTCAAAGGTGCTAATAGTAATCATAAGCTTTGCCATACGTATTTCTTCACTTCCAATTTTTTTTGGTTGTATTTAGTCAGATTACAAAACGACTGCATTAGGCGATGTCCTTAAAATTAGAAAATAAAAAACTCATTATTTTTGTTTCAAGGTCTACGTAAGTATGACTGACTCTTTTCTGCGGTACGTTTGCTCATAAATTATATTACAATACACTGCGTACATTAGTACCGCAATTAATTGCATAATGTTGATTCTTATGTCTTAGCCAATATGAATCAATATTGTATAACTACACATTTGTGGCATGATATCACGGAAAAGCTGTTAAGTCTATCTACGTTACTTTAAAATGATTTTTTTTATTGTGTTCAGAACGCCAAACACTGCACATAAGTGCCTTACTCATGTTTATTTGCGTGCCAAACTTTAGAAAATGTTGTAATATTGATTTATTATGTAAACTATAAAACGTAATAACTGTTTGCAATAAAGATACAATATTTAGTTTATCTGTATTTTACTATTATGGTAGCGCTATTATCACCTGCGGTATTTCCGGACCGATGCGACCTGCAAACCTTCAAAACGCGAGCGTAGGTACTCCTTAAAAGGTCGGCAGCGCCCTTGCGACTCCTCTGGTGTTGCGGGTGTGCATGGGCGGCGGTAATCGCGTACCATCAGGTGATCGGTCTCTTCGTCTGCCCCCTACCTCATAAAAAAAAATTGTGGGCGTATTTATAATTAAAAGTGAGGTAAGTATCAATAATATTTATTTTATCAATATAATAATAGAACATTATATGAATGGTATTAAAATAATGCCTTAGCCTAGCTTACAGCTACGGTTTGTTATAAATAATCACAATAATGCGGCGGGTACGGCTACAGACCACTGTAATTCACGTTGAGATTCGACCGGCTCCCTTCCCACAATAAACTTTATTTTATTTTGCACTTGTATCATCTTATTTAACTGCGCGACTATAGATAGCATCCGAGTTGATGCAGAACTCACCCATATAATCAGTTAACTCTAACGGGCAGTAAATATTAAATCATTCAGGATAAGACCTTATTTCAAGAGCATAAGGTTCAAATATTGGTCAAAGCCAGGCCAAGATATAGCCCTATAGAACAAGCGTTAAAGTATGAGTGAGCTCTGCATTCCACTAGCAAGGGCACTGGGACACTCGCGTATAAAAAATCTACCCTGTCTTATTTTTAGACAACTGTGAACCGCTGATCAATGGGGGCCTATCGCGTGTGAAAATTCCGCTAAATGGCGTACTTGAGAACTGAGGTCCAACTTCGACGTCATTGGTTGTATAGTGATTGATCTCACATCTAAAATAACCAATCACCATGTAGATGGACTTCAGTTCTCAAGTACGACATGTAGCGGATTTTTCACACACGATTTAAATGTCGATGTTATATGAAAATTAAGACAGTGAGTATATTTTTCTGTACGCGACTGTACTTATATACATTTAACTTATTCTTCAAACTTACAAGACTAGGATATATCGACGAATTTAATACAATTTTAAATTCGTAGTTCAGTTGTAGAGTGATTGTGAGTGACAAAACTGTAAGTAACTCATTGGGCTAATGTGAAACGCACAAATGACGAGCCGCACCCAAAACTGCGAGGCTATAAACAATAGGTACAACAACAATAAAGTTAAATAAATATGGCAATAGTTGTCTAACTAAGGTCTGCCGCGCAACTTCCCTGGGCGCACCGTTGCTTCATAACGCGACAAACAACTAATGTTTTCAAGTTATCACGAACCAAAGGTGCGAATGATAAACATGTTCGATGTAAAATTACATAAAAATTGCCACAGTAATTCCTGCCTCAGATACGTCAACTAACTTCGTCACTTAAGTAATAAATATAGACCTTTTATATTAATACGCATAAAACTATCCATAATTAAAATGAACATAGGTTAAACAACGTCTCTGAGAGCGAGAGTTACTCACATTTGTAATTCTAAGTCAAGAGAGCGAAAGCAAGAATATTGATAGCCTATGCTCACAAATGTAACTATACAAAGATACAGAGACATACTATCAATAATTTATCATCACTTGAAGTTGCGCGGCACACCAGCTATCTCAGCTGCTTCACACAGACGTAAAACGATAAGCTAAAATTTATCTCATTTATGGGGGATTAAATATTTTTAAATAAACAAAACTGGAATGAAACTAAAGGGGTTACAACAAGTTAGTGAAAAAGGAAGACCTACTAAGAAAATGCAGTACACGACAAACTCGTGTAAAGATTTCATTTATTGATATAACATTAATTGATATAATTTTACAAGTTTTTTGTCATAAATAACGATTCGATCAACTTTAATTTCATTCATTCGTTCATTTGCTTCCTTTCCAGCTCTGTTAAACAGTGTATGTTAGTACCGCTCCACACTACAGCCACTGCTCCCTCACGGAAAAAATCTTTCCTTATGGTGACTATAATAAGATCGAACCCGTTTTCAAATATAATTCAGTTTAGCCGCGTACTGCATGCTTTAAAACCTACAAATTTACCATCTTCATTCTCACCGTCAACATCGGGCGAAAACCTTGCCACAAGTTGGCGCCATCGACTACTTAAGTGTTTTAAAATCACTTTGTTGCGATAGATATATTATTGATTTAACCTACACTCACACTAACAACATTTTAACTATAGTTAAAATAAGTATTTACCAAAATACAAAATATTTTACCATTTACTATCCCAAGATGTTGGCATACTATCGCATAGAAACATCCAAATTCGTCAACGATTCATCACATGTTTGACTTCCTACATATTAACGATGTTCACATTATGACCAAGTTTTCGCCGTCAAGTCTACCAACAACAAGTGCATCCTACGAGGCCAGACTCGCTACGCACTCGCGCTCATACAAAAATAAAATAAACAAATTACAACATTATCTATACTATAACATCATTAACGTTAGAGTGCGGAGTCAAAGTGTGGGGACGTTCGTGTCCTCTTTATATAATTGCATTATATTAACATGCAGATGTAAACAATTATAATACGCGACGCTAAGAATAGTAACATTAAGATATTGCGCACACACCTGCCTAATATTATTAGCAACTAATCGTGAAGGAAACAAATGTTTTAACCTTAATTTACGTTCAATAAACATTTACATATATCACTACTATAAAGTACGCAATGAAGAGTTCTAGATTAAAAAAAAACTATTCTTAAATATTTTATTTAATAAGTAGGAAGTATAATTCTAATCAAAACAGAGTATGACTACCCAAATCATGATTTTATAAGTTATTTTCCTTATATATTTTTACTTCAACATATCACAATAGATCAGGAATTGTATGATCTTTTCAAAAATTTTAATAATGCAATATTGGTCTGTTTCAATTCAAATCCAAAACTTTGGAGTTTACTTCACTGGACTGACAATATTTATTTTACTATAAGACCTTAGTGCTAAATGAAAACAAAACATTACCGGTCCCCATGGTGAGTAAATATTATATTCGCAAAATTTAAACAAATCCAAATAATATAATTCGGAATAGGCTGGAAATAAATTATGTACGTGTATAACATAAATTACAACAAACAATTTAGACGTCCAAATAATCAACAAATACTTCATATAATACTTTTAGGAACCAAAACAGCTTTTGCAATTTAACAAAAAAAAGCAATAATTCAAACGTAAATTTGTAACAATAGAATAGTCTTCATGAGAGCTATAAAAAAGTGAAAATGTGTTTGTTAGATGCAGTATCTACAAAGGTAGACAGTATTTTTGATGTCATACTTATGTTTACAATGTTACACATAAAATAACCAATTTTTAATCGCAGTAGCTCTCATTCGAAATGCATCGATGGTGTATATGATACTGGGAATTAGCTGACTCTTAGCACACCCTGATGTATAATGTAAACAAACTTTGTTGTATACAAACTGCATTACTATCCATCTTGAGTATTGCATAACTGTATTGTAGAAATGAAGTCAACAGATATAATGAAACTGATATACGTGTTTGGTAAATAAAATATCTGTCCAAAAAACATGTATGAAACAACATTTGTTTGTTTCGATTTCTGACTATACTATCGTTTTACAATGTTTTATGGTACATAGCCGTTATGTGGATTCAAGCACTCCTTCACCTGTCATCTTTATAATAACTACACGGGGCGTGCTAGAGGCGCTTCCCTTAGTTTGTGTCGCATGGTCCTGATACCTGTGTCCGCGCGTGTCGGCGAGTGTCGGCGCGTGTCGGCGCTCAGGCCATGAGCTCCCAGAACTGCAGCACGCGGTCGCCGGGCGGCGCCGACATGCCTTGAGGCCGGATGAAGTTCATCTCTATCGTTTTGAACCTCTTCTTTAGTTCTGCATCGAACACCTAGATGGAAAGAGAGGAGCAACATTATGGGACTGCTGTGGAAAATTGCGATAAAGATAAAATTTAAAGGTGAAGACAAACACGTGAAACTTATAACATCCCGTCGCTTTTAGATCGGGGGTTAAAAAATGAGCATTGCCATCCTCCCAATCAGACATGTGACCAGTGGCAGGTCGGTAGTCGATAGCGGACCAACACACTAAAGGTGCGTTTCCACAGAAGCGGAGCTGCGTGGAGTTGAGCCGAGACTCATAAAAGTTTACCAATCACATTGCTTATCTTAGATAAGATGTGTATTTTGAGCAACGTGATTGGTTAATTTTTTCCAAGTCTACGCTCAGCTCCACGCAGATCCGCTTCTGTTGTCGTGGTGCGAGGTTCCGTACCGCGGACCCACGGCATTTTCTAATTAAGGAGAGCCTCAGGGGTTTAGTCGGTATCGGACTCCCCCCGTTTTCATCGGGGGGAGTCCGATGTAACCCGTCCACCACTCGGTGGACAGATATGCGTAACGCGTTTCCTGCTGGTGTGGAAACGCACCCTAAACCTAAAGTCAGAGCACTAGCCGGTTTTAACGTTGTCAGTGGCGTGTCGGCGGGCAGCAGGCGCGCGGCGGCGGCGGCCACGGCGACGGCGTGGTGGCGGGTGTGTACATACCGGCGTGTCGGCGGGCGGCGCCAGGCTGGCGGCGGGGGCGCGCGGGGCGGGCAGCAGGCGCGCGGCGGCGGCGGCCACGGCGACGGCGTGGTGGCGGGTGTGTACATACCGGCGTGTCGGCGGGCGGCGCCAGGCTGGCGGCGGGGGCGCGCGGGGCGGGCAGCAGGCGCGCGGCGGCGGCGGCCACGGCGACGGCGTGGTGGCGGGTGTGTACATACCGGCGTGTCGGCGGGCGGCGCCAGGCTGGCGGCGGGGGCGCGCGGGGCGGGCAGCAGGCGCGCGGCGGCGGCGGCCACGGCGGGGGCGTGGTGGCGCCGCAACGCGCTCACCTCCCACAGCATGGAGCCCAGCGCGCGCGACCGCACCGCGCACGTCTCCTCCATCACGTACGGGTCGCTTGACACTGGAAAAAAACATTGGTCTATGCATAAACTGACTACACGTCCCGTTTTTCGGTCACCGTTGCCTCAAAACACCGGAACTAGACTAGACTATTACTACTACTTATACTCTAATTCATAATCATGTAAAGTAAACTGACAGATGATTTTTTTTTTTTTATAGGATAGGGGGCAGACGAGCATACGGATCACCTGATGTTAAGCGATTACCGTCGCCCATGAACACCTGCAACTCCAGGAGCTTCACAGGTGCGCTGCCGGCCTTTTAGAGCGAGATATGCCCTTTTCTTGAAGGTTTGTAGGTCGACAAAAAAAAATGACAAGTTTCTATGCATTTTGACATTTTGCATGTGTCAAATTGAGTGATAATGTATAGGGATGACACATTGACATCTGTCAGTTTACTTTACATAATCAGAATAAAGATGGGATGAAAAATTGTTCCCTATTGTGAGAGAAATGTCCCGTTTTTCGATATGATGAACCACTGGGTAATCTCGATTTACAAAAGCGGGCAGCTTTTGCCAGCGTGCCACCACCGGTACCAGCCGTTAAATGTCACCGATCAGGTGTGTAGGAATCCGCTCGAGTATGTAAAGTAGGGTACGCATCTAGTCTAGTCTAAAAAAAAGTGAAATTCTGACATAGGCAAAAAATCATGATTCTGTCTTTACTCTTAGCGATTTCTGTATTGTTCCGTTTACACAAGTATTATTATTTGCGTGTCCAGTCTATTGATACATTGTCATAGCCGCTGGGTGTGTAGTGATGTGTGAGTGCTCACTGATGTTGGGCGCGTCGTCGTGGCAGAGCATGCGCTGCAGCGGCGCGTGCCGCAGCATCAGGTTGGCGAGCAGCTGCAGCAGCGCGGCGGCGTCGTCGGCGCCCGCCACCAGCGCCAGCCGCGCCACGCGCTTCGCGAACGCCGCCACCAGGCTCTCGGGCAGGTGCCTGAGCGAACACATAACACATTCAAGGCAGGGCTAGAATACCTGGTTAAAATTCGCAACCAGGTTTCGCGCAGCTTCACACATTTTGAAAAGAGCGTTTTGATTTCGATTCCACTCGTTGAAACCGGTATTATTTCTGGTTAAGCTCTTAGACCGTTTAGGTTTTGATTCCGCTCCCAAAACCTGGTTAAAACCAAAATGATTTGACTCGCTCCGCCCTTAAATGAAAAGCAACGATTGAGAGGGAAAGAGAAGACGATGTTTATGCTTGTGGCTGCAAGCATCGCGTCCAATCGCATCGCGTCCTAAAAAGAGACAAAATATATCGCTGCACTATTCACGCGCCTCGTGGAATTAACCAGGTTTATCCCAGAAGCAATATTGCTCGCGAATCGGTTCCGCTCCGAACGAACACTTACGAGAAAATCTGTTTGAGATCGATATTAACCTGGTTAATTAAAAACCGGTTTCCAGCCCTGATTCAAGAATACTAATACAACCGGGCTAACATGCGCGCCACGAGATAATTTGTCGACACTCGTATTGTGTCGGCGCAAGTTGCTTCACGCTCACCTGACTGAGCGATGAGCAGGATAGAAGGATGCGCTCTTGCGAACGAGAGTCGACAAAATTTTGTCGCGGTGCGCATGTTAGGCCTACTGGTGACCTGTAGACTTAGCACGAATTTTTCAAAGAAATCGAGACGCTTGTGATGCAAGTCAAAGTCAAAGTCAAATATTCTTTATTTGCATAGGCTTGTACACAGCACTTACAAATCGTCATACATAAAGAAAATATTTAAAACTATTTAAAGATAATGTATATGATTTAAATGAAATTAAATATATATCTTGATACATAAGATATACTAAAAAATAAATAGACATAATGCGATTCTACCACCGGTATCGGAAAGTTGATTCTGACGAGAAGAATCCGGCAAGAAACTCGCCAGTTACTCTTTTTAATCGCCAAAATGTTTATTACAATGTTTTCCTCATACCACCTCCTACAGTCCAATACTTACTCAAGATGAAGAAAATGTTAAAAGCTAAAAATGAGGTAAACCAGAGCAGACCAGTCCCCAGAGGCGGCACCTGTACACAAGTATGACGTATGTGTCAGCCATCATTTCACTCAACCATATCAGAGGGAATGTAATGTAAGGCCACACTAAAGGGTCTCTTAAGCATGAAGTCGCTCTTCAACTAGTTGGATCCATTGCATCAGAAATTCGTTCAGTGTACTCGCAACGCAAGTCCATGAGCGGCGGCAATTGCTTACCATCAGGTGATCTGCCTGCTCGTCTGCTAGTCTGCTATCTATCACATAAAAAAAAAGTCGACAAAAGCCAGCCAGCCCTGTCCAGCAACAGCCACGACTACTCTACTAAGAGATAGTATAGGTAGTAGGGTATATTTCTTATTTTATGTATACTCACGTGGAGCTAAGGAAGATATCGGCGAGGTGCAGCAGCCGCTTCTTGTACCGCGTGGCGAACATCTCCGGCTCGAACATGGCGTACAGCCGGTCGTACATGTCCGGGTAGCTGATGTTGTGGTGCCGGACCAGCTCGAGAACACCCTGTAGAGCTAGCATGCTGATCGGACCACCTACCAACAAAATACCGTACAATTAATTGATATAATTAAACGAGGAATATTCGAGTAAATATTATTTATTACGAAATACATGTACACACCAGAGGCCAATAGCAGACAGTAAAATGTCAAAAAACATAGAGGTGCCACAGATAATAAGGAAAATTACCATAGATCAAAATAGGTTAGGCTCATAGATTTAATATTCCAACATAAATAATAGTAATAATCGATAAATGCGCCAGACAATCACACCAATCAACCTGGTCTCAACCTAGGACAACCCCTGTACTATGAGTATCAAATGACGACCACCCAGAAAATCCAGAGCCAAGAAAAGAGCCGTGTATGTTTTGAATACTAGGGCGGCATCTCATGGGGTCTAGTTTATGCGCGAATTTGATATAGAGCAGAGGTTACCAACGGTGTAGGTACAGCGTAACACGATATGATATGGACTGCTGAGATACCACCAGCGGCGGCAGCAGCCTACAGGGGAGCACACTCACCGGCGTCGAGGCTGTCGCACAGCATGTCGGTGGCGAGGTGCGGGCGGGTGAGCAGCGGCATGAGGCGTCCACCAGCGGCGGCAGCGGCCTACAGGGGAGCACACTCACCGGCGTCGAGGCTGTCGCACAGCATGTCGGTGGCGAGGTGCGGGCGGGTGAGCAGCGGCATGAGGCGTCCACCAGCGGCGGCAGCAGCCTACAGGGGAGCACACTCACCGGCGTCGAGGCTGTCGCACAGCATGTCGGTGGCGAGGTGCGGGCGGGTGAGCAGCGGCATGAGGCGTCCACCAGCGGCGGCAGCGGCCTACAGGGGAGCACACTCACCGGCGTCGAGGCTGTCGCACAGCATGTCGGTGGCGAGGTGCGGGCGGGTGAGCAGCGGCATGAGGCGTCCACCAGCGGCGGCAGCGGCCTACAGGGGAGCACACTCACCGGCGTCGAGGCTGTCGCACAGCATGTCGGTGGCGAGGTGCGGGCGGGTGAGCAGCGGCATGAGGCGTCCACCAGCGGCGGCAGCGGCCTACAGGGGAGCACACTCACCGGCGTCGAGGCTGTCGCACAGCATGTCGGTGGCGAGGTGCGGGCGGGTGAGCAGCGGCATGAGGCGCTCCACCAGCAGCAGGAGCGCGCGGCGGTGCGTGCGCGGCTCGGCGCAGAGCGGCCACTGGCAGGCGAAGCTCCAGCAGCGGTTCGCGTAGCGCCGGCACACGCCCGGGTTGTATGGGAACGGAGCTTTGTCTACAACAATAATATTTATAAATTCCTGATCTTGTTAATCTGACTTCATTATACATAAAAAGTAAAGTATCAGCCACTATACTGTCCCACTGCAGTCTTAGCTACTATGATGGGATTAAGCTTAATCACCACACATGAACAAAAGAAAAGTACAATTTGGCACTTTCTGTTCGAAATTTAGTCTCATCAAGGTGTGTTTTATTCCGCTTATGTTAATTATTTTTATAATGCAATATTTAAAATCCAACTTCATTATACCGGTTATATGACTCTCAAGAATGTTAAGCTATTGTTAGTGGAAGAGTGGATAAAACAAATTACCTTCAGAGCCGCATAGAATTTTTTCCTCCTTGTCTTCATTGTCCCTGTTATGCTTGTTGTTAGTCTTATTGTCTATCTGTATTTCTGTCATCAGCAGCTTGTCCAGTAGTTCCAAGATAGTTCTGCATGTAGGTTGATGTTGGGGACCTAAGATGAATAACATTTATCACACACTTTCAGTCAACTTTCACAACTTACTCTTTATAATGTTTCAAGTAGCTTATTTGATGCAGATTAAGCATTATATGCTAAGTGAAACTTATTTAAAAGAGTGGTGACAAATTGGGCCTTGTGTCAAATTTACCCTATTTTAAGAGCGTTCTCGGCTCGTGCGGAATGTCATGTTTCGGTTTTGATTTGCAAAATTTCACTCACACATAAGCATGTGTTACTGTTTGCATAGAGTTGCCGCGTACGTTTTCTTTATAGTTAGACTGACAAATTTTGATCCTTTCGCTTTATAGCAAAGTAAATTACTGTATTGTTGTAAAATTTAATTGCAAGTTAAATCCAACGTTGATTTATTGTTATTCTTTTAATTTTTTTGGTTTAAGAAAAATAAAAAAATAGGTATATCATTTAGATACCTACCTACCTTTTTTACTCAGGACAGGTAAGCAATTAAATACTTAAAGATATCATGTTTTGTTTAATAAATCATTTAATATAAAAGAACATTATACATTATAAAACAGTTGCAAACCCTCAATTTGGTCGGCTCTTTCTGGGATCAATTCTTTAAGAAACAGCCCCAGAGGAAATGGACGTGGCAGAGCCCAGATACTATGACTAAAAATGAGATCGACTTCATAATATATATCGGACATTAAGCGAATATTCAGAGATGTCTCAGTGATCAATAGGTTTAAAACCGGAAGTGATCACCGACTTCTCAGAGGCACTCTGAATATCAATTTTAAGCTTGAACGTTCTCGGTTGATGAAGTCCACGCTCCAGCCAAATCTGCTCCAATCACTCGCTGGTTCCGATGCCTTCCAAATGAAATTGGAAAATCGATTCACTGCCTTGGAAACCACAATTGACGTATATATCGACGAAGAATTCGACCAAGTGGTGGAAATCCTTCGGGACGAGGGCACAAAGTTCTGTGAGTTGCCCGTAGCAAGCGGTCTATACTCTGGATTTAATGGACAAGAGGCGGAAAGATCCATCAGTCACTTCGGCAGAACAACAGGCTCATAATAAGTCCATCTCCAAGCTGTTAATACGTGACCTCCGAAGCTCCAATACACTCTCAATGCAGAGAGCAATTAAGCAGAACCAGGGGGGTCCAAAGTCTTCGTACAACAGCTTGACAGGAGCCACCTGTCGAAGTTGACCAAAACAAATCGAGGAGTCGTCACATCAAAGCCAGAAATTCTTTCAGAAGTTTACACCTTCTATAGCCAGTTATACGCGTCGCACTCACCCCACCCTACGCCGGATGAGAAGGATTCAAGAGCCACGTTAACCCGCCATGCGACGGAGGATCTACCCGACATCAGCTTGGAGGAGATCAAGGCAGCTCTTGGACAACTTAAAAATGGAAAAGCCCCAGGAAAAGACGGAGTCACACCGAGCTTCTGAAAGCTGCCGGCAAGCCGGTGTTGAAGGAACTTTGGCGTATATTTAACTCAGTTATTTTCTCCGGGAGAACTCCTAGGGCGTGGCCGCGGAGCTTGGTCGTATTGTTCTTCAAGAAAGGCGACAAAACCTTACTGAAGAACTATCGACCAAAGTCACGTCTATAAGTTGTTCTCAAGAGTCATTTCGAATCGCCTTACACGAAGACTTGACGAAGCTCAACCTGCAGAGCAAGCCGGGTTCCGACGGAGTTTAAGCACCATAGACCATATTCACACAGTGAGACAGGTTAACAGAAGACCAAAGAATATAACCAGCCCCTGTGTATGGCGTTTGTGGACTATGAAAAAGCTTTTAACTCCGTCGAGACCTGGTCTGTTCTCGAGGCCTTGCAGAGGTGCCAAGTCGATTGGCGATATCGACTTGGCACGAGGTGTTGAGGTGTCTGTATAACGTCGCTAATATGTCCGTAGTAATCCAAAATGGCCAAACCGAGCCTGTCCTGCTGCGACGTGGTGTGAGACAAGGAGATGTTATATCTCCGAAACTGTTCTCCGCTGCGCTGCAGGACTTGTTTAAAACGCTAAACTGGAAAGAGCGCAGAATCAATATTAATGGCGGGTACATGTCACACCTACGATTCGCAGACGACATCGTCATCTTGACGGAAACCTTACATGGCCTACAGGTGATCAGCCTGGTTGAATCTCCCAATCACATCGATCTTCGGATAAACTTGGATAAAACCAAGGTCATTTTCAACGAGCTCGTTGATCCGGGACCGGTCGCTGTTAATGGAGTACCTCTCGAAATTGTCCAGAAATATGTCTATCTAAGATAAACGCTCCAATTAGGCAGAAACAAGGAGAGAAGCCAATAGAAGAATTCAGCTAGGCTGGGCAGCATTTGGTAGGCTTCGTCAAGTCTTCTCGTCACCCATCCGTCAAAGTCTTAAGTCGAAAGTCTTCGACTTACGGTGCCGAGACGTGGACACTCACGGCTGGACTATTCCACCGGTTTAAAGTCGCTCAAAGAGCTATGGAAAGGGCTATGCTCGGAGTATCTCTGAAGGACCGCATCAGAAATGATGTAATCTGACAGAGAACCTGAGTCACCGACATAGCCCACCGAATCAGCAAACTGAAGTGGCAGTGGACATTAGCCGCAGAACTGACAACCGTTAGAGCCGTAAAGTCCTTGAGTGGAGACCGCGACTCGGTTAAGTGTTGGACGCCCTGCGACAAGATGGGATGATGACATTCGAAGGCTGGCTGGTGTGGGCTGTATGAGAGTGGCTGAAAATCGGAAGCGGTGGCGTGCATTAGAGGAGACCTATGTCCAGCAGTGGACGAGTGTGGGTGGTTGATGATGATGATGATGTAATTATACTTTAAAATCATAGTCATGTTTCTGTAGTTTGCGATTCAACTATTTCCAATTCTTCGGTGGTATTCTCATGTATTTGACCTTCTCTTTTCTGCCTTTAGCAATAAACTGCTCATTGAAATCATCGTAAAAGAAAAATGTGAATAGACTATGACCAGCTATGTCATTGAAAGTGGATTCGCGGTAACTTACGTTTTAGCTTCATTAGCTTTGGCCAAATTACCATAACTTTTCCTTTTCTTCCCCGAATAGCGCCTTTTATATCACATTTTATATTATTATGTAAATTGTAAAGAATATAATATATTAATCTATTGAAGTTACTAGAATTGCATTTCTTTAATATACGTACTCACCAAAATTTTGTTTTGTTAAAACAAATTAATATTATTAAAACAAAAAGTATCAATCCGTCTCAGTCGCGTCAAAAAATCTCCATAATTTCAAATAAAATTTTACGTAGCACGCGGTGACCGGGAGCGACATAGGTCCTACCTCTGAAAGGCCTCGGCCGGCACTGAGCGCTGGTGCGATTCTGCGCCGATTATATAGTAGTACTAAATTATTCATAATAAAATAAAAAAATAAGTTATTAAAATAAAAAAAATACCACGTTTTAAAGCATAAATTTCTTCATTTAATAGGTTTAAAAAAAATCAAGAATACCTTTTAGTTCATCCTAAACTAATACGTGTAATAACTCGAAAAATTACTAACAATGATACTTTTGAGTACACTTTTCTTGTATGAAAACTTACAGTAATCACTATTGTTTTGTAGCCATGCCCTAATAAATGTTATTGTTCTTTTAATAAAAATATTGTCATAAGTTTGTCGTTTATAGTTTTACTATTATCGAGCATTTGCGTAGACCTTCGACCACAAGTTTCAAAAAGGGTTTGTATTAAAACTGTTCTAATCAGAAAACTAAATGATCATTTGAAAATATTTGAAATTATGCATTAGATTATGAAATCTGCAATAATTGACATCATATCTTATCTACAAATTGTATAGATTATCGTTTTATTGGCAATCGGAAATCAACGATTTTGACTTAAGTGTGGCTCTTACGGATGAACGCTCTTAATTCAAATAGTTAATTTTATTGAATCTGTCAGA
Source organism: Cnaphalocrocis medinalis (assembly GCA_014851415.1). Lineage (NCBI taxonomy): Eukaryota > Metazoa > Arthropoda > Insecta > Lepidoptera > Crambidae > Cnaphalocrocis > Cnaphalocrocis medinalis. The sequence goes on along the minus strand of CM026276.1, from coordinate 18,353,724 downwards.
AATATAATTTAGTAGCAGTAGTTATTGGCCATTCATAATTACATACAAGTAAATAATAATATTGAAGCAAAAGATACACTCTTACTTTCTGTATGCAAGTGTGGAGAGAACTTTGAGGCCATATTGCTGAACATCTCTGTACTCTGTGAACTCTTGGAAGCGAGCGATAGGCGCCGACATTGACTGATCAGGATCCAGTAGAACTGTGAAAATGTTCTGCAACAAAATGTAATTTTTTATCACACCACTATTTACTAAATGTTTACATCTGTATTAATACAAAATTAATTTCAATGCTTTCGATTTAGATTGAACATCTTATTTTTTTTGTTGAGAATATGATGTAGTTTTTATTTAATGTTATCTATCATTCCAATCTTTCTGATAAATGAATATTATTCACACCAACTTTTGAAAACTAATGAATCATTATCATTTCAGTTATTATAAATATCCACTACTGAAAATAGGCCAACAATGTGTTCATAGATAGTCAAATTAAATTGAAAATTATAGTATTTCTACAACTTAACTTTTTTAAAACTATTTCCTTATTACCTTGAGTCTAACAGATGGAAAGAAGTAACCAGTGGAGCTTTCCAGAGGATGCTTCCCTTCAGCCTGCAGCAGCTTGCTGACCGTCACTAGTGCTTGGAGACGGGAGTTTGTACGACCGCATTTCACACAATCCAGTACTCGTGATAGAGCTGTTTCGTAGCAGTCGCGCAGCCATCTTGTGTATTCAGCTTCTGGGCTTTGGCCTGTTTAATAAATGTTGGATTTGAAGATATGTGTACACAAATTTTCTGATAAGGATAGACAGAAATTATTATGACATTTATATTGATTAATTAATTTGATTGATTTTAGATGGGTATATTGGCAATGTAGCAATATTATCTTGAAAGAAAATAGGTAACTATACCTTATTATGCAGAATAGATGACAATAGCTTTATGACAATATTATGACTACAATTATTTATGCATAGATAAATCATTTGCATATTCAATGTAATAACATTAGTGTACAATGAATAGTGTTTCTGGCTCATTTAATTACTCTTATCAGTCTACAGCTCTGTCCACACATGGAAACACATTGATCACAGCTGACTTGCAAATACTGAATGGGCAGCTATCAACAACACTCAAGTGACCTTGAACTGTTTAGTCGAGGGGCCGACAATTTTCGCATTCGCGATTTTCAACAAAGGCATGCTTTGACCACATTTTACCATTGTTATAGAAAGTTTGTATACATTGAATATCAGGGCATCGGCGCGCTCGGTAACAAAAGTAATTACACAAGATTGCGGGCTGTGGCTGCCGTAGCTTTTATATAAGCAAATAACGTCACATGTCGCAAAATGTGACTACTACCAGGCACTCCCATAATAAACAATATACCAAAACATTACTTTAGAAAGCTTCAAATACGTTAAATACACTAAAACGACGCATTTTCTTTCGTCAAAATCAATAATTATCACAAAGAAGTTAAAATAACACCTGAAAACCGCTTGTATAATGAACTTACTTATTGGCTTCAATGGGACTATTTCCTCGATCAAATCTCCGCGTCTTAATAATTCCGTGAATATTACTTCAACTGTAAGCAGCAGCGGCGTATAATTATCTGTTACAGCCTGAAATTAAAGAAATAAGACGATAATTACAAACGTAACCTATGACGCAGTATAAATATGGGAAATAAAATATCGTCAGAAGCTGTGTGCTTACCTCAAACATTTGCAAAATGTCCGCAAGATTATTTGCATGTTTTCTAGAGTTTAAAAACTCGTTTGCTTTACTGCGTAGTTGTGCTGAAACCATTTTTAGTAAATTTTGTTGCACAGCGGCGGCCATTTTTGTATTGGAAAGAATTTGTCAATCAAGGTGACAACATGAAAAAAATAAAACTCAAACACGTTCAGAAACCAAAGTTTTTTGCATGTAATATTTTATAGAGTGGCAACAAAATTGATCTCGAAAAAAAAAAACATATTTTGAGGTTATTTCAGTTGTCAAATTGATAACAAATGAAAGCGGCGTTTGTTTTGTTTGATTTATCGAATTTTCGCTAAAATTTAGAAGTAATTTACCTTTTATTACATTGAACGTGTTATAAGATGGACGGGGACTTGTATGATGAGTTTGGTAACTACATCGGTCCTGACCTGGAGTCAGATTCAGACGATGAGCAGAGTGTTTACGGTCAGGACAACAGAGACGCCGATGAAGATGCAATGGAAGAGGACGAGGACGCCGACGCGGAGCCCGAGGTGGCTCCCATGTCCGTCGTGCTCCATGAGGATAAACGGTACTTAAAATATTCATATGATAACAATTGCTTAGGTTATGCTGGAAGTGCATGTTTTTGAAGTAAGCTTCATAGAAATTACCGATAATATTGTTATTTTGCAGTCACTATATTATGCCATATGGGACAGATCAATAAATAAGTCTCCTGGTCTCAAAGTTGATTCTCATCCTACATCTACAAGGGTCTTTCTTGAAGGAATGTTAGTATACAATGTAAAATATTTTCCAGATATTATCCTCAAGCAGTAGAGGTGTATGGGCCAGATGTAGAGACGGTGGTGCAAGAGGAAGACACACAAGCCCTGGACAAGCCTCTGGTGGAGCCCGTGAAGCACAAGAAGTTCCAAGTGCAAGAGCAGCAGCTCCCGGAGACAAACTACTGATATGGAGTACTTGGCTGATATGCTGGATAATACCAACTTGATGAGGAATATAACGCTTATGGGACACTTACACAATGGTAATAAAAACATGCATACAGTTTTAGAAGTTTCTTACTGGGTTGCATTGGTTTGAAGAAAAATCATAAAAAAATTAAATTAATAAGGTGGTCCACCTGCTTGTCTGCTACCTATCACATAAAAAAAGTCAACTTGAAGACTTGGCCTTCCCTAAAAGTCTCCCTGTTAACATATATCTCTGGACCATGTGGTATATTTTCCCACCTGAGTATAAGAGTGACCCTGAAGGGTCTAATATGTGTAAATTAAGTTGTGAAATTTATTGATGCTAGTGGCAGCATGTCTAATATTGGTTATAAAACATTGGAACTCTATTAGTTCCCAAAAATGTGTTTTCAAGACTTTCTTGATGATTGTTTTCTTAACTTTATGAAAATAAATTTAATTATTTTATTGTTTTTTTTCAGGTAAAACATCATTTGTTGACTGCCTCATGCGTCAGACACACCCCAGCACAATTAACAATGACACCACAATCCCCATGCGGTACACTGACACATTGTTTGTGGAGCAGGAGCGAGGTGTCTCTATCAAGTCTATGCCAGTTACACTTCTGCTAAAGAACATTAAGGGGAAGTCACATCTGCTCAATGTTATGGATTCACCTGGACATGTCAACTTCAGCGATGAAGTTACAGCTGCTTTGAGGATATCAGATGGTAAGTCATATTCTTTTTGAGATAATGTTAAATTTTACAGATGACAAAAGATTTTCTGTAAGCTAAGTTAGGTTGTTAATAAAGTAGTAGAATCAATTTTAGCAATCTAACACAGCCTCTTTTATTAACAGGCGCAGTGCTCTTCGTCGATGCGGCTGAAGGCATAATGCTGAACACGGAGCGGTTACTCCGCCACGCGGTGCAAGAGCGCGTGCCTCTGACCCTCTGCATCAACAAGGTGGACCGGCTGATCCTGGAGCTGAAGTTGCCCCCCGCGGATGCGTACTACAAGCTACGACACATAATTGATGAGCTGAACTCCATGTTGGAGACGCATCAGCCGCAGGACAACCCTGAAGAGCCTGCTACAGTGTTCTCGCCTCTGTTAGGTATGATTGTAAACTTTGCATTAGCTTTTACTCTATAACAGGCGTCACTGCCCGCCGAGCGAAGTCGATATAATGAGCCGCTGGGACTCTCCGCCCATGGACGTCGGTCTTTGTGCGAACCGCCATGATTGCGGACTCCGAACGAAACTAATTAGTGACTCCTGCTCTACAATATAGAAAGACAAGGAAACCCGCTGTCTATATTGCGTGCTAAGATTACGCACACATACAGTCAGTTTTCTTAGTGTGGTTCGGTGAGACAAGGAACATGTTAGGGAGAGACACGATACCATACTGCATATCGCGTAAAATTGTCGACTGTTAACTGAATTATTGTGAAAGACAACAGAATTCACGATCGAATTATCATCCCAGATAATAATTCTGTTTCGTTGTGTGTCCTCTGGTGTTCTCAGAGATTTATTCCTTCATCACTTTTCTAAAAGATTTTTTTTTTTTTGCAGGTAATGTGTGCTTCGCCTCATCGCTATACGACGTGTGCTTCACGCTGGAGTCGTTCGCATCGATGTACGCGGCAGCGCACCCGGGCGTGGGGCTGCGCGCGCCCGACATGGCGGCGTGGCTGTGGGGCGACGTCTACTTCAATGCGAAGACCAGGCGCTTCACCAAGAAGCAACCGCATGCTTCAGCCCAGAGGAGCTTCGTTGAATTCATACTGGAGCCGTTGTACAAGATCTTTGCACAGGTAAGAGATAAGTTTAGGAATCCAGTTAACGTGGCTGTGGGGCGACGTTTACTTCAACGCGAAGACCAGGCGCTTCACCAAGAAGCAACCACATGCTTCAGCTCAGAGGAGCTTAGTTGAATTCATCCTGGAAACGCATTTATAAGATCTTTGGCTAGGTAATAGATTAATCTAGGAGGCTCTTTACGCGACTGTAGGGCAACATCCTCTTCAACGCGAAGACCAGCGCTTCGCAAGAAGCAACCGCATGCTTCAGCTAAGAGGAGCTTCGTTGAGTTTACATTGGATCCTCTGTACAAGATCTTTGCTCAGGTAAATAGATCAGGAATCTAGGAGTCTTCTTCACGTCATCAGTCAGTATGGGTGGGTGGCTGTTTCATCTGCTTCCAAGAATCAGCACAAAGGGAGGTATAGAACCCCTGATTTAAAAAATTGGTGACCGCTTATGCCCCTTTAGGAATCATGCCACCAAATGGAGGCTTGGATTATTGAACTGTAAGATGTTCCTTGAGAGACGAGGCTTTTCTAGGCATAGTATCAGTTTCGTCTCACATTCCTCTTGTGTGTAGGTGGTGGGTGACGTGGACGACACGCTGCCCGCGGTGCTGTCGGAGCTGGGCATCAAGCTGACGAAGCAGGAGGCCAAGCTGAACGTGCGCCCGCTGCTCAGGCTCGTCTGCAGTCGGTTCTTTGGCGACTTCTCGTAAGTATCTTTTGGCTACTGTCCGTTTTAACTGATTCCTCATATATAGAAAACGGTTAAGATTTGTTAGTATGAAAATGACGTCGCATGTCTGAGAATAAATGACGAAGATGCTGTAGTAAAATTTGTAGCGAAATCACAGTTCCGCTACTCTAATGGAACACTCCTCTGCCGTTATTTGAATATTTTCTCTCGCATCACCTTATATGGCAACGCCAATACGGACGTCGTCTCTACCCTCCCTGGGGTTTAAAAGCTCTGCCGCAACCGACCTCGATTACAGAGCGTTATGAAATAGGAGGTAACTCTATGTGTGAACACGTTTAGAAAGCAAATGGGGCGAGCGGGGATGCGATGCGATAGAAATATTCAAATAAACGGCAGAGGAGTGTTCCATTAGAGTAGCGGAACTGTGATTTCGCTACAAATTGGAGCCCGTCATCTTAGCGCGTCTTTCCAGGTAGCGACCGAAGCCGTAGGTTTGGCACCTCCACTTTGGTTTTAATACCCACGGAAGTTCTCGCATATAATTTTCGACGACGTCTTTCGACCGATACCATAGGTCGGCAAACAGGGCGTCGGCCCATCGGTCGGCTCTGGTATGCTTTCTTCACGAGACGATCCTCGTCCAGTCTCCACAGGACTGTCAATGATGCTCTTATATCCGGTTTTGGAATATGTTCCGAAAAAAGTGCGAACTGCGACTAGATGGCAAGTATACGGTGATAGTGTATAGTCCGCGGCATCTAACTATAGCGATTACCGTTACAAAAGAAACAGATTGCGCACTTGTTAAAAAGAAGACTTTCTATTAAAATTGGTTTCTGCGCACTCAAGGTCATCGCTATTCTTTCATGCCGCCAGCTATATCCGGACGATCTTGCCATTCTGTAAAGGCGTTGGAAGAAGAGGCGAGGAATGTTGGGTCCATTCATAGTTAATAGTGCTCCAACTGGAGTTGTTACGAATTAATACCCGCCGCCAAATTTCACCACCGCACTACTCGCCATAAACTCGGATTCCATCCACACCACCTGGATGGATGGCGGTCCACTACCGTGCGCTTTACTCGACACTTTCTGCCACGCACCTCCTCATTGTGGAATCAACTTCCCGCAGCGGTATTTCCGAACCGGTACGACATTCAAATCTTCAAGAAGCGAGCCTATACCTTCCTAAAAGGCCGGCAACGCATCCGCACTCCTTCTGGTGCAGCTGATGTCCATGGGCGGCGGTGATCACTTACCATCAGGTGACCCGCCTGCTCGTTTGTCTTCCTATAATATAAAAAATTAAGTAATAGAATGTTGTTGTTTGAGTGGTTTCGTGGAGATGATAGTGAGCCACGTGCCGTCCCCGCTGGACGCGGCGGCGCGCAAGGCGGCGCACACGTACCGCGGCGCGGCGGGCGCGCTGCGCGACGACATGCTGCGCTGCGACCAGTCCGGCCGGCTGCTCGCGCACACACCGCCGAAGATGTTCACCCACGGATGGGCACTTTATTCTTCTTCTTGGTATTTTTTTTTATTAATAATACCCGTGCAGAGCGATGATTTACACTTTAGGGGTCGCACGGCCAGTCGGGCAGTAGGCAGTCGAGTGCCGGGGCAATGGCCGACGTTGTCACAGATTGTACACCTACACTCAATAGTCCGTCAGAACTCGCGCTGTGGCGCCGGTCTACTACCCGGACCATTTGCGTTGACATATTTGATTGTATAGAAAAGTCAGAGGCGGTGCGCCTCTTGAACGCTTCCGCCTCGACTCTTGAGTGTGTGTGCGACACGCCTTAGCTCATACACTCGCTGTGGTATCCAGTTGGTCCGACGATAATGCTGGCTAGTGGGGATGAGGCTGGCAAGACCGTAGGGAGGTGGCGTGATAAAGAAGAGACCTATACTCAGCAGTGGGTGGATGTGCTGCTGATATGATGATACATGTGGAAAGATATAATTTGTCTAAAAGTCGATGACAATGGATTCTTGAGGAATTAACGGAGTTCGGAGTTCCTATATTTTATAACCAATGGAGCTACCATACTCTATGACGTCTCAATCTTCTGTGAGGCCGTGGTATTAGGGTGTGTTTCCACAGAAGCGGAGCTACGTGGAGTTGAGCGGAGACTTATAAAAAATTACCAATCACATTGCTCATCAGATGAGATGTGTATTTTGAATCTTACTCCTGTCGAGCCGGCCCATTCAGGCCCAAGCTTGGCTCTCTTACGATTAAGGCATGGGTGTAGATAAACTAGCATTTCGTGGCAGTATATAACGTGTGGGTACCGCAGGTGCTGGCGCGCATCATGTCGGGCACGCTGTACGCGGGGCAGACGGTGCGCGTGCTCGGCGAGAACTACAGCTCGCACGACGAGGAGGACTCGCGCGTCATGACCGTCGGCCGCCTCTGGATATACGAGGCGAGGTACAAGGTGTGTGTCTGTCACTCTACAGTACCTTTACTTAACCATTAACCAGGCTATGTACCATATGAGACCACCAGATTTTGAACTTTATGCAGTTAGATAGGTTGAAAACCAATAAAAAAAAAGATGTCTAGTTGCCTGGTTAAGGGTTAATTAAAAACACATATATCTCTTACAATGACCTAACTCCGTATAGTCTGCGGCAAGAAAGTGTAGTTGACCTTGAGTGCGCAGAAACCAATTTTAGTAGTAAGTCTTCTTTTTTACAAGTGCGCAAAATAACGGTCATCGCTATTCTTTCGTGCCGCCAGCTATACTAAGTACAAGTGTTACAGATATCAGACAACAGAGGAAACACAAGAATAATACTTAATACACCCAGACACTGAACAAACACAAGTATTAATTACACAAATGTTTGTCCAGGGTGGGGATCGAACCCACAACCCATTGGCATATGAGGCAGGGTCACTACCAAATACGCCATTTGGCCAGTCAATTTCTGTCACTATAAAATAGTCCAGACCGTAAGTACGTTACGTTAGAAAACATAAACCTTACACCGTTTAAATAATTCATTTTACCTATGGTTTATTTTCCGAGAGTTGATCAATTTCCTAGGAAATTTAAGTTAAAGTGCCGGGACTTGGTCTCGGGGCAGGACTCCGAGACCTCGGTTAAGCATAATTTGATCCCCCCCAGTCCATTCCACCACCGGACGACAAGGCGAGGTCTGTTTTTCCCGACCACTATAACATGGCTATCTTTAAGGCAATAGTGAACAGGCATCTTCTAGGCAAACGCGTGTCATCCTAGACCTCATCGTCGCTTTCCATCTGGTGCGATTGTGATCAAGCGTTGGCCAATAGTCTAATAAAAAAAAAAGGAAAAAATAGTAGAGATATGACATGATTTCTATGGTGGAGACTTTTGCCCTGCAGTGGGACAGTATATAGGCTGATACTATACGATATACTATACTCAACAGGTGGAACTGAACCGAGTCCCGGCCGGTTGCTGGGCACTCATCGAGGGCGTGGACCAGCCCATAGTGAAGACGTGCACCATCGTGTCCGCCGACGAGGACGAGGAGCTGTACACCTTCAAGCCGCTCCGGTTCAACACGCAGGCCGTCGTCAAGATCGCCGTCGAGCCCGTCAACCCGTCAGAGCTGCCCAAGATGCTGGACGGACTGAGGAAGGTAAGCCGCTTGGTCTTCTGGTAAGCGTTAGATGATGATAATTATAAAATTATGTAGCCTTTTCTTGTACAGTGGCCAGCACATCAAGTTACTACAATCTGTCAAATTTCCTCAGTTGATATTGAACCAAACACGTTTGACATAAAAGTGAGGTTCGATTGAAGAAATTTGACAGATTGTAGTAACTTGATGTGCAGGCCACCTTACATACTTAATTTTAGGCAAATAAAGTCTTGATTCTGTATCAGGCTAAATTATAATAAAGAAGTTTTTTACATCTAATTGTAGAAAGGTACCCTCGACGCCCAAGCAGGGGGGGAAGTAAAAATTAACTGCCAGTCATTATTCCGGTAAAAAACATTGCTTGCGCGATGTAAAAACGTATAGTGCCACCTACCGGAATAATGACGAACTGCCCGCTTGTTTGCTTTGTACATAATCGTACCAATGCGTCAGGTGAACAAGTCGTACCCGCTGCTGTCGACGCGCGTGGAGGAGAGCGGCGAGCACGTGATCCTGGGCACCGGCGAGCTGTACCTCGACTGCGTCATGCACGACCTGCGCAACATGTACTCCGAGATCGACATCAAAGGTGAATAAATAACAAAATAATAAAGTTGAATAAGCGTTTGTTAGGTGACCGACAAACTTTAACCCCCTTACACACTACTCGACTAAAGTGACCGACATCGAGTCAGCATGAAGTGGCAATGGGCTGGCCATTATCTATCGAAGAACTGTTGGGGACCACCGTTGGGGTAGAAAAGTTCTTGAGTGGAGACCGCGACTCTGAAAGCGAAGTGTAGGACGGCCTCCGGCTAGAGGGCTAGACGGCCTCCGGCTTCTCTTTCTAGTCCCAAACTTGACAATCACTGATCATTGTACGCTAAACTGGCTATTCCTTACAAAAAGACTTGATCATTCGATGAAAAGTTACGTGACCATTTGATGAAAAGGATTTTTTATTTCGGTCCAGAGTTACAAGGTACAATGGGGGCTAACGCGTGTGAAAAATCCTCTATATGGGGTACTGTTAGACAGAGGTCCAACTTCAACATCTTTGGATCTTTAGTGTTATTTTCGCATATTATATCAAAAATGACCATATAGACCTCAGTTTTACAGTACCTACGCCTATCTAGCGCCATACATCAAAACAAAACTGTAAAATTTCTTTAATCGACTCTCATCTTACTGCCATACACATTAGGTTGAATATCAATTGAGGAAATTTGACAGGTTGTTGTAACCTGATGTGTGGCTGACTGTAATTAAATGTAATTGTTTTTCATATTCATATTCTTTATTGCACTCCATATGTTACAAAAGGTGTTAAAATTTCACTTCGCAGTTGCGGACCCGGTAGTGTCATTCTGCGAGACGGTAGTGGAGACATCGTCCCTCAAATGCTTCGCGGAGACGCCGAACAAGCGGAACAAGCTGACGATGATCGCGGAGCCGCTGGAGCGGGGCCTCGCCGAGGACATCGAGGCCGGCGCCGTCTGCGTCACGTGGGACAGGAAGCGCCTCGGCGAGTTCTTCCAGACCAAGTGAGTCATGAGTAGGAACTAGCTGACGATGGCCGAAGAACCTATGATGCGGCTAGAGCCCGCATTATAGAGTGCAACCCTTTGCGTTGGTAATGGAAAATTAGTGAGTATTCAAGAAACATCGAGAATTCTAAGCCCTACTTGCAATCTGCCGCGAAATTTCTAGACTGTGTCTCGATCCTTCGAGAGACAAGAATGTAGGATCATATGAGAATTTCGATCTTGGATGAAACAATCAGATCAGCGCCATCTTTTGCTGGTCGGATGGTACTAGGGATACTTCTTTCTAGGGACATGACATGTGACGCCACGTAATCGAAGTTTCATAAACTAAAAATGTTATATACCTTCTATAAATTGACGGAAATATCAGTGAACATACATAAAACAAAATATACAAATAGATTAATTAAGAAATTGCTCCTTTTTTTTAATGTTATACAAGGCCCTTTTGCTAACTTGTTTAAATTTTTTCCATAGATATGACTTGGGATTTGCTCGCGGCTCGTTCGATATGGGCGTTCGGCCCCGACACCACCGGCCCCAACATCTTGGTCGACGACACGCTGCCCTCCGAGGTGGACAAGCATCTGCTAGCATCAGTCAAAGACAGCATTGTACAAGGTATGATATCCTGTAGGCCTAACATGCGTACCGCGACAAAATTTAGTCGACTCTCGTTCGCGAGAGCGCGTCATTCTATCCCGCTCATCGCTCAGTCAGGTGAGCGAGAAGCAACTTGCGCCGACACAATACGAGTGTCGACAAAATTATCTCGCGGCGCGCATGTTAGCCTGGCTGGTTCTATCGGAGTAAGAGGGGGTGTTTGAAGGATAACGGTACACCACTACGTATCAAAGGGATTTGAAAATCCACTATTAGAAGAAGGTTACTCGTTGAGAAGCGGATTTTTTACTTTATCAAAAGGAATAAATTATGAGCTCTCTCTCATATTGTATACTCCAAACTGGAATTCAAGACCAAAAAATCTACGACAGATACGTCACTGTCTAATCTGTTAAAGTCACATAAGTCATTTTCAAGTAACGTTTTTAGGTTTCGCCAACCTTTTTGGCCTTATTTTTCTTATTATGCAGACTAAACAGTAAAGTTTCCATACATTACATTGTTAAAATGAATGAACACCTGAAGTGTAACAAGCGCAATACCTTTTAAAACTAAAATTACGGATGGTTTAGTTTTTATTAAAGTGTCTTGTATTTAAATGAAAAAAAATAATGAAATTATTTTTTTAAATTATAGAATCACAATTACCAATAAATAAATTACATCAGCGAGTGTTTTTAGAAAAAAGGGGTATACTATGGTACGATAATTTTATTGTAGTAGCAACATTGTAGTAGATTTTTTGGTCTTGAATTCCAGTTTTGGGTAAAGTGCCCATTCTAGATCTATAATGGTTGCTATTATGTTAAGATTTAGCACCTACTGTACCTACATTATGTATGGAATAAAGATATGAAGTATTGGTTACTCTCCGCTTCAGTGAAAACGCCGCCTTAATCACCATCTTAGAGATAAATCGAGAAGTAGATGGTCAGTAGTAGGTACATTTCAAAATAACTAGTTTCATATGATTAACACGGTTTGTCATGTTCTAGGTTTCCAGTGGGGTACGCGAGAAGGGCCGCTGTGTGAGGAGCCTATTCGGAACGTGAAGTTCAAAATCCTGGACGCGGTCATAGCGCAGGAGCCGCTGCATCGCGGCGGGGGACAGATCATACCCACGGCCAGGAGGGTGAGTCTAATACTAAAATCAACAAGGCTGTTTATGATGAGAGCCACGCTTCGGCATGAATGGGCCGGCTCGACCGGAGTGGTACCAATACTTCATATAAACGGGACTAAACGCGACGAAAATTAATAAGTACAATCTAGCACTTACTGCTTGACGTTTCGACTGCGTTACAACAGCCGTGGTTACAAGCGAACGCAGTCGAAACGTCAAGCAGTAAGTGCTAGAATGTACTTAATAATTTTCGTCGCGTTTAGTCCCGTTTATATGAAGTATTTGTATAATGCAGCGGAGTGATACCACGGCCTCACAAAAGGCCGGCCTGAAGTATACGACGACCTATTTAACGCTCTTGTCCGGGACAGCATGCGACTGCGGGTATGGCTTCGTTCGCTGTGCGTCACCCACAGTAACACAGCCTTAGTCCACAAAATATTTACACACAGAAAGTAGGCTGCCCACTAAGAGCTAAAAACGTGTCATGTACTCATGCATGCGCACTAACGGGGAAATACGCCTTTTCGACCACATTAATCCTAGCCTATGACATAAGATTGTCGAACTGTCTGTGGTAGAGGCCGCGCGCTTATGTACTCATGCCGGGCAACAACCCTAGCATATGTCAACGAACTGTTCTAAATTCAAAATCAGGCTGAGTCTACCTTCTGTGTGTAATTATTTTGTGCTTAGTCGCACCAGGTCGATGGCATTCTGTCCTTAGGATGGTTTCAGATTAGCGATTTATATGCGTTTTTCTAAGTTGGTATGAGAGTGTGAGCCGCAAGTCATAGATACTTCACGGCCTTATATACTCAGAAAAATAAGCTAATCTAAAAATCTTAGAGAGCTGGAAGGAGGGAGGAGGGATGGGGTAAAAATTGGAATTTACAAAAATTCTGCTTACGTAATACTTGAACCTTCTATGAACGTTTCTAAGCCCTGTGGCGTGGTGTGCGCAGGTGGCGTACTCGGCGTTCCTGATGGCGACGCCGCGGCTCATGGAGCCCTACCTGTTCGTGGAGGTGCAGGCGCCCGCCGACTGCGTGTCCGCCGTCTACACCGTGCTCGCCAAGCGGAGAGGTAATTTATATGCGACAGGCGCCATATGCATCCATAAAACTTGGTGACTTTGATGAAAAAGTCGTTTCGAAATTGCTGTTTTAATAATTAAATTATTTGTGGCAAAATATGTGATGTCATACTATGAACCAATGTGACAGGGGGTATGGGGGTTGGGGGAATAGAAATCATAAAGTTGATTGAAGAAAACGTGACGTCACACGTCATGATCTGTGGCAAAATATGTAACGTCACACTAGGGACGGGAGTCTTTTTAAAGTAATAAAATAAACGTGAACATATACATTCCTATAAACAAACTGTCTTGAATTTTTTATTGAGAAATATTTTTATTCAGTGTCGGAATAATGAATGACTAATAATAAATAATTAATGATGACTTAATTTTGTTTTCATGTTTTTTTTTTTTATTAGGTATTATCAATGTTAAAATACTACTTAATGATAATAACATAGTCCACATTGCATTGCTGTGGCTACCTTTAATTGTAAGAGCAGCAACCAATGACAATTTACTATAATGTTACTTAGAAATCTAATTGCTGTATCTTATGTTGGTGGTCCTTAAATAAATAAATAAATAAATTTAAAACTTTATTGCATAAAATTTCGTACAATAGACGAACTTCACGCCAAGAGGCATTCTGTACCAGTCAACCTTTGGGTCAAGCAGAAAGGACAAAGGTGCGGCGAAATAACTGCTAACAATGTTGTAATTTAGTCTTTAACAATAGTAGAAGATCTTGCAATGTTTTTAATATAATATTTTAGTTTTCTTTGTAACCTAAGCTAAGTACAATGTGTCACATTATTTCTTTTCTGGAAATCGCACCACTGTTCCTTACAGGACAGGCCTAGCCTAGTGTGAGGACCAGCATATTGTAAACCACGTTAAAGTGTTTATTGGTAATAAAGAATTTTTACTTTTACTTTTTTTTTACTAAATGGCATATAGATGGGCCTTATCGCCATCTATCGGATTGTTAATTTGCATAACATTTGATTTGGTCCGCAGGCCACGTGACGCAGGACGCGCCGGTGCCCGGCTCCCCGCTGTACACGATCAAGGCGTTCGTGCCGGCCATCGACTCGTTCGGCTTCGAGACGGACCTGCGCACGCACACGCAGGGCCAGGCCTTCTGCCTGCAGGTGTTCCACCACTGGCAGATCGTGCCCGGCGACCCGCTCGACAAGACCATCGTCATACGGTGACACTTTTAATCATCACTATTTTATTTTGTTGTCTGATATCTCATTCAATTAATCGTCAATTTATGAGAGGCTGTGAGAATCATTAATTGTGGGAGAGCCATGCTTCGGCATGAATGGGCCGGCTCGACCGGAGTGATACCACTGCCTCACAGAAAACCGGCGTGAAGCAGCTCCTGTGCTGTGTTTCGCCGAGTGAGTGAGGGTACCGGAGGCCCATCGGGGGGAAGGGGATAAAAGGTTAGTAGCGCACTTGTTGCATGTGTTCATGGGCGGCGGCAATTGCTTACCATCAGGTGATCCGCCTGCTCGTCTGCTATCTATCACATAAAAAAAAATTTAGCTCATTTATTTATCACTAACGGACGACCACGACTTCGTACGCGTGCAGCGTGGAGTTAGTTACCGTCATATTTTGGACAATCCACACATAATAATTTTATAAATTGTATTGTGTTATTCTGACCAAGTATATAGCGAATTTTTCACACGCGATAAAAAGTTGGTAGCGTGCTTTTGACTACACACCGGGCTGTATCGCGAATTTTTGGGGCCCTAGGCTGAAACTACTTGGGGGCCTAACTAAGTTTATAATAGCCATGTCAAAAAACTGTTTCTATAGTGATAATATTCTTTACATATATTTTTATTCCTCAAAAGACATAAATATTACTTAAACATACCCAAGTAACAGTTGTAGAAAGACCTTATTGCTGTGTAGCGGGATTTTGAGCGGAATCTGGGGAGCCCCTTGTAACCCCCCGGGGTCCTGGGCTGCAGCCCAAACAGCCCATAGTTAGATCCGGCCCTGACTACACGCACCGGTGTTGTTGTTATCTATGGGCGGCGGACAGATATTATATCACTTCTATCACTTTTACCTAGTTTTCTTAACTCTTTTACCTAGTAGGAGAAAAAAATAAATTATTAAACATTTTAATGTATTTCCAGACCACTAGAGCCGCAGCCCGCGACGCACCTGGCGCGCGAGTTCATGATCAAGACGCGCCGGCGCAAGGGGCTCAGCGAGGACGTCTCCATCAACAAGTTCTTCGACGACCCTATGTTGTTGGAGCTCGCTAGACAAGATGTACAGTTGAATTAATTAAATAGTGTTAATGTAATTTGGTAGCATTTTATTTACCTTGATCCCTGTTTGGTCCCGTCTGGTCGCGTCACTCTGGTGTCCTATCGAAACAACAGGTAAGGGAGTAAAGAGTGGACTTGCGCTTGCGCACACAAAAAAAAATGAAAGTTTACGAGAATATAGCTGTCGCATCGAAATGAGCATAAATACAGCGCTTTTCGTGAGAGACGAGGGGATATAGTCTACGGCAAGAAAGTGTAGTTATGACCTTGAGTGAGCAGAAACCAATTTTAATAGAAAGTTCTTTTTTACAAGTGCGCAAAATAACGGTCATCGCTATTCTTTCATGCCGCCCCAGCTATCAACAACTTTGAGCCTACTCGCTGAATAAAGTTGATGATTGGTTTTAAAGATTCATAGGCTGTATAGTATCTACTCCCTTTGATATGTGATAAGTTTGACAGAAAAAAAAAACAAACGTCAAAACCACGACTTTCAGCACGTTGGTAAACAAAACTTTATAGTGTGGAAAAATTAAATACTCGTTATTAATATAGAAGAAACATTAATAGAAAACTTATTTTTAAAATATCAAACATAATCTAACGTTACTTTACAAAAATGGCTCGTGGTAAAGATAAAAAGAAGTAAGTATGGTTACCTTTCACGTCTCGTGTTATTTTATGGGCTGATTTATTACAAAATCGTGTTATTTAGGCGTAAATTGGAGAAGAAGCAAGAAGGAGACGATGTACCGAAGAAAATTCCCCATACTTTGGAGTCACTTCGGGAGAAAGATGAGACTATGCTGGCCAATGTTGACGAGGCGGAGCAAGAAGAGGTTAGGACTTGAGCATTTAATTATTCGAAATAGTATTTTTAAATATTAGCTTATATAAATGGAAAATTAACCTTATTTAATATTTTAGCTGTATTTAGTACTTACATTTTCCATACCACTGATGAATTTATCAATTGAAACTTGTAGTGTTCATGATATAAATTAATGATTATTTCGAAATCTCCAGGCACAAAAGGATATGGAACTTGATGAACTATCAGCATACTATCAGAATTCGTATGAACCAAAGGTGCTAATCACATTCTCTGATAACCCTCACACTAAAACTCGGATATTTGGTAAAGAACTGACGAGGATCATTCCTAATTCTATATCTCGGTACAGACAGAGGTAAGTTCATATTTCTATTGAAGTTCACTTTAATTATCTGACATACCACTTTCTTAAATTGGTGGTTAAGGTAGTCTTAAGTGATTCTGTTTTGTCAAATCAAAAAGATTTCTTAGTTAATCTTGCCCCATATCTTAAATAACTATGGGGTGTTTGTGCCATCATATTATTATACTAGTGAGCATTGCCTACCAACGAAAGCATGGGTTACCCAAACCTGCTTTAGGCCCCTTACTTTCAAAAAAGTTCAAAATTTTAGTGTGATAGAATTTCATCAAATAATTTTTCCTCAATTCCAGATCATCAGTAAAACGCATAGTCCAATCCTCAATAAGGGAAGGTGTCACAGATGTGATAATAGTAAATGAAAATCAGAGACAACCAAATGGTCTGTTGCTGATCCATCTACCAGACGGGCCCACTGCACATTTCAGATTGTCCAGTTGCAAAATCACACCAGAACTGAGGAAAGACCATAAAGAAATTACCACCCATAGGCCTGAGGTGAATACTTTTGCTATACTCCCAATATAAGTTTAGCTAGAATTCAGCCTATACTAGTAATTTTATTGTGAGGAAACCTGCACTGTGTCTCATATAGTTTCTAAAATGTGTAAACATGATTTAGGTGGTCTGGTTCCCCTTTTAAAGGGTTGCGAAGGCTGGTAGACGGCAGTTACGTGATTGTAATTACTCTACTCCCTAAATTCTGTCTAAGCATACCCCATTCAACAAAGCTACAACTTTGGACATAGCTGGTAATCACATTCCTAATTAAAACTCCAACACTAGTAGAGTCACAAGTGTGCCAACCCCATATTCTCATTTATTTCCTCTTGTCCAGGTAATCCTCAACAACTTCAGCACGCGGCTTGGGCTGACGGTGGGGCGCATGCTGGGGGCGCTGTTCCACTACGAGCCGCAGTTCCGCGGGCGCCGAGCCGTCACCTTCCACAACCAGCGGGATTACATCTTCTTCAGACATCATCGGTTGGTGATCGTATTTCTCTGTTACTTACAAAATTCCACAATTGAAAAGGTAGAAGTTCCCCCTTCCAAATCCTCGTGTTTTTAAAACACAAGGGCCTACAATGAAACTGTTAATTATGTCATATGTATGCAAAGTTTCATTTTACAAATAGACACAGGTCTGCTCTAGCTGTATTGATGAATTTGTCGACCTACGCGCTAGGCAGTATTTATCTGATGTTTCTTCCTTTTTGTCTCACGACACCACGTCGCGACCGTTGTACTTACTGTTTGTGTGTGCGAAACCTATACAGTAGTCCTAGCTAGCCCGAACTTTTCAAGAAATCTTAACCCACGCCAGGATTACTCGGCACGTACCTTCGATGACGTATCGTAATGCCATCGCACAATAAATGTATTGTAGTTGCATGTATAATCTATGTACTGGCTCACGTTGCGATACTATCCTTTCTGATCAATTTTATTTCTGGTTACGTACGATATTGTTTACAATACGCTACGATTTATTGTGAAAAGTTCGTGCTTGGTCTACTTAGCTACACGATGTAAGCAGCTGTAGTTCTAGTTATTCAGAGCTCAAGTTTGGAAATGTTGCAGATACGAGTTCACAAAAGAAGGCAAGCGCGCCAAGCTGCTGGAGCTGGGTCCCCGGTTCACGCTGAAGCTGATCTCGCTGCAGCAGGGCACCTTTGACTCCAAGCGCGGGGACTACGAGTGGATCATCGCCGGCCGCCGCCACCAGATGGAGACCTCCAGGAGGAAGTTCTTCTTGTAGTTTTGATAAGATAGTCAATAAACTTGATTCTAAGAATTCATTATTTTTATTGACCCCCATTTTTAAGCTGGGCAGCCCGTTCGATAATCATTTGTAAGTTGTCATTTTTTTAGAGAATAATAGAATGTACTGATTGCAATAGCCCAGTCACATCCTACAAAAAGTAGATAGAGGATAGCTGGTTGGTGTTTTGGAGCATTTATCTCCCGTTAGATTAGACGAGTACCTAGTATATAGCTGGCGGGATGAAAGAATAGCGATGACCGTTAGTTTGCGCACTTGTAAAAAAGAAGACTTTCTACTAAAATTGGTTTCTGCGCACTCAAGGTCTTCACTATTGTTTCAGGCCGCAGACTGATATAATTAAAATAAAATTTTATTTACTAAAGGAAATTGGTTTCTCAATGAAACATATCATTTAATCATACATGTTTATTGAGTGTCACAACTAGTGCAGGTAAAAAAAAGTGACCCTTATCCCCACTATACGTCATCCCGCGAACTTTTTGACCGACTCTGACCAGGTGCATCTGTAACAAATAAAATAGGGTTATTTAGTATATGACTTAAAATATTTTTTTATAAGGAATAAATATAACCTTGCAGTTATATGGGTGTATATCTGGTTTGGTGGGGACCAAACGGGGACATAATGTTTGAGGCCTTAAATGTATGTACTCTTAAGCGGATATTATGTAGTGTGTCTATATAACTGGGGTAAACACAAGAGGTTCTAACACCAGCAGTTTGGACCACATTCATCTATGTCTGTATATAAGGATTGTTCTCATTGAAAACATCCCATAGGATATACCAGACAGGGGTTGTCCATTAATCACGTGAGGTTTGAAAGGGGGGGGGGGGGGGGGGGGTAGTAAGATATCTCGTGTATTTATTTTTTCGTCTAACGCGCATTATTATGGTCCTTAATTTCAGAATAAAATAAGATTACAGTTTATACCTGTATTTAAATAAAGATAATATTATAATAAGATTCGTTGTAGGTACTAAAAATACACGTGATGTTGAGAAGGGGGAGGGGGGGTGGTCTTAAACCTCACTACGTATCACCAATGGGAGAGGGGGGGTTAAAAAATGCTAAAAAAAGATCACGTGATTAATGGACACCCCCACATGACTTATCTGTCGGTAATAAGATTTATCTTGTATGTTTTCAAATCAAACAGAAAAAAATGTTACCTTTATTATGTTCCTTTCATTGTGAAGTGTAGAGGTTCTCAGGAAAATATATCTCAAAGACTGCTGCTCAACCCATGCTGGTTCTAACAACCTACGGCAAAAGATAAGATTCAAGATGAGAAAGGCGTCCTTTACAAGAATTTAATGTATAAATATCATGTATAATCAGACGCGTGTGTTGGTCAACATGGTTGATTGGGTTCGCTCTGTTGAGGGAGACCTGAAGGTCGAGTCATCATTGAAAGCACAAGGGTTATAGTATAAGGCTATAGTAGCTGTAAATCCTACCCTAAATCGAATGTTCCATTATTTAACGTATAAAAATATGGGTAACAAATTACTTTAGGAAATAAGCTCTACTTTTCCTTTGGTTTAGCGTGCGGTAATCACCGTAATCTCTTGCCATCAGGTGATCAGCCTATTTGTCTGCCCCCCAATATCATTAAAAAAAAATAACTTACCATTTTCTGGAGGAAAATCGCCTCGATAGTGCCACGTCAATTGACATTCTGCAAAAAAAGTCATTTAACTGAATTTTTTTATACAAAACACAAGAGTGTGGTAGTTTTTTTTTTTGGATCAGACGTGTGGGTTGGTCAACATGGTTGATTGGGTTCGCTCTGACGAGGGAGACCTGATGGTCGAGTCATCATTTCCATTTGCTATGTTTCTTGTGGTATAAATCAAGTGCAACATAACCTCGTAACTGGACATGTAAGGTATTTCACAAACTAACGGATTGGGAGTGGCAAACGATATTTCTAGATAATATAAAAAAGCCTTACCAAGCAATTCATATTTCAAATCATTTATAATTTATTTTTATTTCTTCATGCAGGGCTCGGAATCAGAAAGTGGTATCCTACAAAAAAAAAAGAAACCTGTAATTTCGGCTCATAGAAAAGAAATATTACAAAATGTTTAATAAATAAAATCAGACGTGTGTTGTTGGTCAACATGGTTGTTTGGGTTCGCTCTGTTGAGGGAGACCTGAAGGTCGGGTCATCATGAAATGCTGTGACTGAGGTCAGATTAGAATTCTGTATAAACTTACCATGCAAAACCAACTGGTAATCTTTTAGGGCCAAACTCTTTCACAATGTAACCTGTAACAAAAGCAATGAACAAAAGTTAAGTGCCTAACCTTTTTACTTTTAATACTTTTTTAGACTAAGTGGAGGTGAATCAGACGCGTGTGTTGGTCAACATGGTTGTTTGGGTTCGCTCTGTTGAGGGAGACCTGAAGGTCAAGTCATCATTTTATATTACTTAAAATGAATAAATTGTATCCGTTAACAAAAACCAGATGAAATAAATGTCATTAGAAAGAAATTAATTTAGTCTTTGGTAATAGTGTCGATTGAATGAAAGCCATTCTTTATTAGTTTATTAGAATTTAACTACAAACTCACCACTGCTAGACATCTGTAGCCATTCAAAAGGATGTTGTCACCAACAGATCTAGAAATAGGAAAATTAAGTGTTAAAAGCCTTTTTTAAAATATATAGGTAAATATTTGTATTACATAAGTCTCAGTGGAGATAGTTATTTTAACAACATTATGTATTTAGATGTCCCTATCAGAAGTCATCATTGGTCAATAATAATTTTTTCTCATAATAAAAAAAAACTGATTTATGGGCACTTTACCTGTTTTCCACTAACATAGCTTAACACCTTAGATCCATAGGTAATAGGTAGGTATCTGTAAATAAAAAATATAATTAGTGCATTGTTTATGGCCATGTTCAGGAAAATTAATTAAATTAAAAATAAAGTCAGTTTTGATAGTTATGTTAACAGCAGTATGCATCAGATGTCCCTATCAAGAATCATCATGAAAACCAAGTATCTACAAAAACAGCATCAATTTCATATTCAAATAATTATTTACCTTTCTGAATCAATCTTCTATGCTCAATAATTTCTGTACTTCTATGTTGTAGGTAGGATAAAGTCTGAAAAGAAAATATAAGTTGAAAAAATTTTCAAGAGTAGATTATCATTTTAGATTCTACATGAAAATCATCAGATAGGAGCGAAAGACAAAATTGTGCTGTACATCAAAGAGTTCAGATGAACTATGAAGTCATCATAGAAAGTATAATCCATTGTTTTTTACGAAACAAACAAAAGTGGAAAAAAACCTATGTTCAATAAAAATAACATTAAAAAGAATACACACCTATGAATTGGTTAAAAAACACTGACAATTTCCTTCCTTGTATGCGGTTGGATTCCTGAAAAGTATGTCAAATAATTATGTTCTGCAAATGCAAATTTTTTTGTTAATTTTTATAAAGTCAAATATAATATCAGATAGGAGCGAAAGACATAAAAGTGTTATGCATCAAATAAGTTCAGATGAACTATGAAGTCATCACTGTATTAAAACAAAAAAAATTTTCAGTAATCAAATAAATTACATTTTTTTTTTATATTTTATAATGACATTAGGAAACATACCTCTTCCTTTTCACTTCCATGTTTTCACATCTAAGATGGTTCCTGAAATGAACAAAGGCAGACATTGAATCATAAGTGTTCTGGAAATGGATCAATCTATCTTTAAAAATGGTTCAGATAGCTTTAAAAGCATGTTTTAAGCATCAGACCTCACAATCAGTGCCCTAAGCTAAAATTTTGAAAAATCAATCTCAATGCAAAAGATTGAAGCAAAAGAGAATTAAAAATTAATTGACTCTAATATCTAAAGACAATGGTTTCCCTAATCTAATTGAAAGCCGATTGTGAGGCAACTGAAGGTTTTCAGCTGCACTGCGCTATCATCATAGAGTTTAAGGGTGGACCTAGGTCTATTTTCTGCGAGAGACAAGGGAGGGGTGTATGTTTTTTTTTAGTTTTACTCAAGTCAAAGAAACATAATTACATACTACTGGCTTGGAGAATTTTAAAATATCACTCATAATGCAAGAAATGAATAAAGAAAATAATAATTACCAGTGCATTCTTTTTGTGCTCCATGTCCTATGCTCTTCAACCTGTGAAAGAGAAAACAATTCATAAGTTTCCCAGATTTAATGTTAGTTTAGGTGTATGGCTAATGATACAGTCAGATAGAGCTAATATACATGCAAATCATTTTTTATCAATGGTTAGCATTTTTCATCATAGAATTGAATCAATCACCCAGTTGCAGAGACAATAGAAAATCAATTACTTTTGGGTCTTACAATGTTGAATGGTTTTTATTATTTCAGTGCTGGCAAGTTCATGAAGCACAGACTATATCTTGTATAATATTGGAAATCCTGACGAAAATGAAACAATTTCAGTTTAAACATAGATTAAGAGAAGAATTTTAGTACAACATGACAATTCTTACCAGGCGTAGGCTTTCTGTATTTGCCCTGGACAAAAATGCGAGGTACATCAAGCCTTCCTTGAAGTTGACCGTCCGACGCTGCACATACGTGTTCATCAGGATTTCAAACCCCGCTTCAGTGAACAGCTGCAATAGCTCTTCTTCGGTGAAGTAGTAACTTCTGAAAATGTTTATGACATGAAATTTCCATCCAGAGACATTTTATCAATTACTTAACGGTCCATAAAATTATGAAGTTCTTTAATACTAACCTAGTTCCATCCTGCCTCATGTAGAAGTTGTCTGCTATCTTATGTCCAGGCTTGAACCTCAACTGAGCCATGTCATAGCGGCCGTAGTCTCTAAACAGAAGCACGCCACCTGGACGGAGCGCTCGGAACGCCACCTCGCGCAACCTGAGCCCACGACGCCGGCTGTATCGCAGACAACACGAAAATCAGGCTCGCGATATCCACGCTTCCCTCTTCCACGTTCTCAAACAAGTCATCAGTAGTCAAATCAGCGCAAAACGCCTTCATCCTACTCTCGTCATAGAGAGCGTTCGCTTTCACGAACTCCACGGCACGTGGTGAAAAATCACACGCGTAAAAATGGAAGTTCGCGTAACCCTCCTGGACTAATGGGAACACCATGTTCCCAACCCCACAGCCAAGCTCCAGGAACACAATACGTTGGTCCGGATCGAAGTTTATCAACTCCTGAAACTCACGTGTAGTCCAATGCCGGTCACGGAAGAACTTCGTCTCGTTGCGCTTGTAGAATATGTCCCAGTGCCGCTTTGCATCTCGTTCCAACTTCGCTGCCTTTGCTTCGGGGATTATTCGCGAATTTTGGCTTTCCAAACGCTGTTTCTCTTCCTCTGTTAGTTCTTTGATGCGATGGACAAAAACATCGCCGTTGGCCCCGATCCGCTCAATTTCATCCACGTCCATCACGCCAATCAAAGCATTATTTTGTCAAATTCTTAAACTTATACATAGTTTATAGCGCAGTTTAATACGTGTTAATGTTATTTCGACTAGACTTTACATAGTTTTCTTCGATAAATTAATAAAATACACTCTGTGAAATACATGACGCGCTTGATTGCCTCCCTTCCTTCAGTCTCACGAAACTTAGGTACAACACCTCCGGTAATATGAAACTCACGACAGGTTTAATGGTAACCGAACCCGCCAAAGTAGGAAAGTAAGTGCACATTAAATAGTTACTATGACATCTCTCACTCTTTCATTTTAGCCGTTTAATACAGTCACAGCGGCCATTTTAACATCCGAAGCCGTAAACTATAAAAAAAAATCTGTCAGTCAAATTACTTCGCGGTTTATTGTCTGATTTCAAATTATAATTATAATTTGCATTTATTACATTATAATTTGCTTGATTTTCAAACGTTATCTGTAAACCTTTGCAGTGTTTTTCATTTAAATAAAGATGCCAAGGGTTTCATGCGAGATATGTGGACTGAAAACAATTCGGGTGGGAAACAAAAAACGGGCATTAATGGCTCAATTTCCACTGGATGAAGCTCGGTTAGTACATTTTATGATGAATACGGATCAATAAAGGTGCAATTTATTGATAATTTATTGTATTTCAGGACATATTTTCAAATATAAAATGTGTGAATAAATTTTACTTAACACTAGTGCAGTGTAATATTTTATCGACTACCTACTTATCGATATTTTTTTTGTATGTGTGATTCCCTCTTTAAACCTAATTTCATAAAAATCAATTATTTAGCGACCGAGCTGTTACAATTATGAAAGAGTAGAGAGAGAGCATTTACAAAATAATTTTTTATGTTTGTTACAGACCTTCAACACTGACACACACCTACGTATTACCTACTCAGAAAACGGCGTCAGATATTTGAATAATACAGATCGTGTAGCCCGAGTACGTTCTTCGACTTGCTTAAGTTTTGATTTAAATACCTTAATATTTCAGACATTTACTAAACTTAATTTTTATGTTGTTCCCTACTAACAACCATTGCTTTAAAGCTTCATAATTTTGTAATGATTACACATAAGTAGTTAAATTAAAAAAAACTTTTTGCAACTTTCATTTACTTAAAATTGGAGTAGCGATAGCAGTTTGATCGTAAAGAAAAAACGGTCATCGATTCTTATTACTAAGCAAACAAAAATCAGTAGTGATCGATATGTCGACTTCTGTGTATATGCTACATGTTTTTAAATTCGCTTAACTCTGCTTTTTGCGCGACATAATTCTTTAGACCTAAATGGGTCACAATTCTCTATAACGTAGTGATTCTGCTAATCTGGTCCCCTACTGACAGCAGATGTCAGATTGTGAAGAATGAAAAAAAAAAACATTTTTATATTAATGATGCATCAAAGAAGTTGTAGATTACACAGCCTACGTTGATTGTTTTTTTTTTTAAAAGACTATACTGCGTCAAGAAAGTCTCGAAAACAGATTTCTTGTGAAACTAACGGAGTTCCCATGTTTTATAACCAATAAGACATGAGCGGCGCCATCAATTAATAGGCGGTCAGAGAAGTTAAACAAAACATGTGAACTTGTTAGGTAGTTCCTCAAACATGAGTTTATAACAAACCTAAATTCTTCAGGGTTGCCATAGATATTTTCTGGTAATACCACACACAAGTTCAATAAAATATCGGGTAGCTCAGTAGGTATACATCAATACAGAGCGTCAAGCAAGCAACAGTTTGAGCCAGTAATAGGCAATAAGACTTAATTGCGTGGAGATCAGAAGGTCAAAGCAATGGGCGAGGTCGAGGCATTCATGTTGTATAATGCGACGAGACATGCGGGCACTACAACAACTAGAATTATCTAGGACAAAATCATTTCATTAGTTTAGCAGCTACCTACCTAGGTAGGTACCTATTTGTAATAATAACTGTCCGAGCTGAGTGGATACAATTGGGTTGGTAAGGAATCATGACATAAGTATGTACCTCTCTCTCATCTTAGATGTCCAAAACTATCGCTTTATAGCCCGTCGTACGCATAATATCTGATTAGAAAGAGGAAGATTTGGGAAAGCAAGGATTTGGGGGAGTTTTTCTTTTTAGCTGCAGAGTGCAGAGATCGTGATGGCTCAGTGTAGGTATAATGAACATGCCTGCCAGCCATACGGGGGGTTGTGGTTTGAATCCGAGCATGCATCTCTGGATTGTTATAATTATTTGTGTTTCCTCTGTTGTCTGATATCTGTAACACAAGTGCTTAAACTACTTAGTACCGAGGCGACAGGTCAATATGTATGAGGTGTTGTGTGAATTTATTTGTTTTACCTACTTATGTGGGTATAATTTATTTGATTTCGAGTTCTATTTCTTTATGGTAAACTGTACGGCATAAATAGAAGCTGCCGAGTCTGTGATGGCTGCTGGTCTGTGATGGACGTTTTTAATTTAGTTTTTACGTCCTGGTGTTTGAAATGACCAACTGTTGCTTATCATAACACTGTGCCACCAATCCGTTAGATCTGGGGCGTCGCATTCGATCACAAAGTTTACGGCGAGCAGTTAAACACGTATTGGCACCAGCTGACTGTCGTTAGTCCGTCGTGTTTACGCTACGATAACGTTTATCGGCTGACTTAGTCCTAGAGGGTGCAGAGTTCAAATGACTGGCCCATTGGCGTATTTCGTTGGACAAATGTATCAATAATGTCATGAAATTGATTGAAGGCGCCGTACTCATAGGGTATATCGCAATCCCAGATTTGTTTATAAAACATCGAGCTTTAGGTACATATACCTACGCGATTTTGTGGGGTTGATGTCCAGTCCAGACAAATAGCCAATAGACCACTAGCGTATTGGTAGTCATTAAGTCCATATTTCTTCGAAATTATCATTAGAATCTTTATAAGATTTTAAATAGAAGAGGCCTAAGCTTCTATACAGGGTGTAACTATGAACATTTACATCCCTATAATCACGTGTCTTCTATCAATAGTTCTGAACAACATTAATTGTTAAGTATCTATATGACTTTTAGAAATTCGCATAAAAAAGCTTTCAACTTTCCATACAAAGTCGATCACGTGATTTGTTCATTTTGTATAGAGAGTTGAAAAAGGTTTGGGACGAGTTTCCTAGAACAATGTTTTTCAGAATGGTAGATGACGAGCTACACACAGGTTTTCTTTGAGGTGCAGGTGTTCTTCACTCTGGTCGGACCGGCCCGTTCATGTCGAAGCGTGGCTCTCCCACAGCTATCTACCTATAAAGGCAGTAACTACAGAACTGTAGTTAAACAGTAAAGTGAACCGGAAGACATAATTACACTCATAATTAGAATGCGATAACTATTATTTTCCGGTGTTTACTGCGTACCTACCCATATAAAGTCAAAACGCGTTATTATTTTGTTGTAGGTTTTAACTAGTTTAAATTTTATCACTCTACAAAAAAGTCTAAAGTTTGTTTGAGCTCCAATCTGATGATGCCACTTTTTATTACATAAATAATTATTTATTCTGTCTCCGATTCGGAGGCGAGGTGTAAGTATCATACCAGTTTAGCCGGACATTTTGCTTGCCGCAGCGTCAGCGACGAAGGCTGCAGGTCTCCCGGCGGCTTGTCGCAACGCCTAGTGTCTGGGTATAAGTAAGTATTATTTTTATGTTTCCTCGACTGTTGCTTGATATCTGTAACACAAGTGCTTACTTAGGTTTATGCTACTGAGAACGGACCTATATGAGATGTTGTGTGAATTTATTTATTTAATTATCAGACTGAACCTGACAGATATGAAACTAATATAATATCATAGGTACTTTTAGGTATAATATGTTGCAATTAAATTAATAAAGCAGGTATAATTGGCACTAGACATAAAAGAGTATTAGAACCAGTTGAGCGTTCGTTAGTCAGTCGCTTGCGCATAGTTTGCGATGGAATCACAGATGTTTCTCACGAGATAGCCTTTGTGTCGCACCTGGCTTCGCGCTGACTAGTGCGTTGCTACGTGATTATTGAATAAACAATGTGTGTATCGAGGTTATAACAACCCTCATGTATTATAGAGAGTAGATAGGTACGTAGATATGGATCGATATTTTTGAGAAATTAGTAGAATCAAGGTCGTGTGCAGCATCAATTTTGATGCCAGGGCGCACCGGCACTGTGATAACACTTGTCTGGGTGCTGTACCTGTACCTAATTACATAAATATTAAGTAAATTATATATTACATACTTTGTCTTCCGTTGATGTTTTTGGTAGTGACCCTGCTTCATACGCAAAAGGGCTCGATCTCTTGTACGCACAGCCTCACATCAAACTATAATAAACTGTCAAATTTCTTCAATCGACTTTCATCTTACAGTTTTACACATTAGGTTGAATATCAATTCAGGAAATTTGTCTGTTTGTGGTAACCTGATGAGTGATTGACTGTAAGTAACTAGTGAATACCTTTGTAAACAGGTGTATGACGAGCGTCATGTTTTGTCAACTTTCTTCGGTTGAAATATCATATTTGATGCAAGCGGTTTGCTTATCTGTAGGCCTATAGTTACTGGCCCTATGTTGACCTACTGCGCTCGCGCAATAAAACTGCACAAGGTAATACTTGCTCCGATTATGGCTCGCTATCGTCAATACCTACTGTTCTCGACTGGAAATATTTACCGATCGACGCAGCGGTAACAAAGATCCGACTTTTCCTTTCTCGACTGCTTCGATTAAACAATCGATATCGTTTGGTTGGGTGAAGGAAAACACTGTTAGAACTTCCATAATAAGGTTAAACACCCGAAACAACGGAAATCGGATCTACCTACATGAATAGTACTTACCTACATACAATGTGGAAGTAAAAAATCGCACACAGAAAAGGGCCTCGCCAAATCAGTCTTGCCCACATCAAAATTAGATCTTGCCCCGCCCCTCCTCAAAACAGCCTAGTCACCGTACCTATAAGTTGGTAGGCTGTCTGTGTGCTTGTTATTTCTAGACGCTCAAAAGTCTTGCCCATTTTTAAACAAAATTACAATGCAGGAGCTGACAGGACAACCTGTATAAGCATTTTTAGAATAGGCTACTTCTAATTTGAATAAAATGTCATCCTATTTTAAAATAACCAAATCGTAAGTTAAACAACCTCCGGGAAATACCAAACAAAGAGTAGCTAGTCTACCTACTAATAGTTTTATTTTCGAAAATTAATTACATGAGGGTTTTCAAAATTCTTTTTCGCGTGAAGTCCCAGTCATAATATCGGATTCCCCTCTAAAATTTAATAATTATGTTAATATTTTCCTACCTCTTCACATTGACTGGTTTGTGGGACTGTCCCATCACGTCACGGCCTCGTTCATACGTAAGCACCAAGTAATAAGCATTTCCTTCCTAATGTTGTTGACTTAATGTTTTTTAAAGATAAATTTAAATGTGAAAGTTCCTGAAAAAATGTAAATAGTGTACATCTATTTACGATTACGATTCGGACTATTTTAGGGTGATACCTATAAGCCTTGTCGATGTCCATCCTTACTAATATTATAAATGCGAAAGTAACTCTGTCTGTCTGTTACTCTTTCACGCCAAAACTACTGAACGGATTTAAATGAAATTTGGTATACAGATGATCTAGATTCTAGACCTTGAGAAAGAACATAGGCTACTTTTTATTGCGAAAAGGGGGTTGTAAGGGGTTAAAAGGGGGGTAAAAAGTTACTTTTCCACGCGGGTGAAGTCGCGGGCGGCCACTAGTAGAACATATTTCTTTAGTGTAATTCTTCGAGGGATGTAACTTTCGTGGCAGCTTTTAAATAAATATTCCTCCGAAATTTACTTAAATATCGAAACATTAAAATTTACCGATAGTATAGAAATACCTACTCTTTTATTAATATTATAATATTTCTAAATTTCACAGGAATACGGACTTAAAAACTGACACGAAAGTTATATCTCGCGGAGAATCACCCTTTACACGTAAGTAGGCTACATATATACTTAGGTGGCAAGATGAATAAGATATAATATAGTCCACATATACTTAATAATCCAATCTAAGTTTCCAGAAATCAGTAGAACACTATTGCTTTCGTGTGCAGTGCATCCCACGGTATTGATATTTCCCATGTCTTTGTTTGCCGTGGGCAGCGGCCAGCGGCGCAGCCATTGACAAACAGGCGTTCTCGGAAACGCAGGCGCTTACCTGTGAAGCAATTTGTTTTAAACACGACCACACGATACGTACAGTCTCACGTCAAAGTATACAAAACTGACGAATTTCTTCAATGGACTCTCATCTTACTGTCATACACATTAGGTTGAATATCAATTAAGGAAATTTGACAGGTTGTGGTAACCTGTGTGACCGACTGTACTTTTAACCGGGGAGAGCCACGCTTCGTCATAATTAGGTTGGCTTGAGTGATATAGCCTGGCTTTGAGCTGATGCTATTTAGTGTTTATGTTTATGTAAAACCGACCGAACCTGTCTCTTGTCTGCCAAAACATTGTGTGTCTTCCGCCTTAATAAATTTATCTAAATATGTATATAGGTAACCGTAATGTGATAAAATATTTTATTTACACTCATGTCATAATCATAATCTTCAAATTAAAAACTCAAAGGTAAGCACGTGTTTACAGGCTTACAGTAGGTATATCTTGGCTTTGACAAAAAATTATAATAAAAAAGTTTGTGCCTACATTTAAACCTTTATTAAAGGTCTGATATTTTTCTGAATTAAAATATTGCCATGAGGTAAAGTTGTAGCTATTAGAATAGAATATCATTGATTTGCGTGAAAGTGGTACATAAAAAGATGATACAAAATGATTTTGATTTTGAATCTGGCATGCAAATCGGTCTTAACATTATAATCATATTAATAATAATCTAGTTCAATTAATTTATTTCGTCACACATTAAATATTATAAGACACACACATTAAATATTATTATATTCCTACTGTTCAAAAAGTTAGTGTTTCCCTTTGATTTCTTACTTTGAAGATTAAAACATACCTACTCGTATGTATGGATTTTGTGTGAGACTGCACATAAACTTGGTACCTATTAAAGGTACGTACTCGCGAATGATTAAAAAACACGCCTTAAAATCTAGCCCGTGTTTAATAAACCTTATGTGATAGTCACATTCTTTGCTAGTCTAAGTATGTAACTCGGAAAGCAATAAAGCATTTTTCATTTTTTTTTTCAAATATCGGACTAGCTACCTGATACTTGCTTAAGTGCTGTCTATGCGACTCTAATAATAGTAATGACATTATTATGACTTGAATAAATTCTGCAAGAATAATTCATTAAGCAGAACTAGTTGTTGAATAGGTAATTAGAGTCCGCATAGTTTCATCGCTTCAACTAAATAAATAAAATCTTTACTTATTTATGTTTGTAAAGACGTGAAATCTATTATATCTGTGGACGTTCTACCCAAAGATATTGGATATAAAACAAGATGGTGCACTATGAAAATGAATGCAATGTTAAATTCGACTCTATGCAGTGGGAATAGAGGTTACTTTGAAATGCCAAATCGCTTTCAGAAAATCGAGCCGAGCGAGATGTCGCTACATAGGATGATGTCCTTGTCTAATGGGTTGCCATCATAAAAAAAATACCTTTGTGGTATAACTTAAGCAATGTTTATATTTATTCTTCTGGGGAACTTTCAAAATATTTAATAATTTAAAGGAATGATAGGTTGTAATAAATAAAGTCTTTTTTATTTTAAACCATGATAAACGACTAGTTTTATGTAAAAGTCGGTGATATGGTAGTTTTGATTATAATCAATATGCAACACTTGGCGTCTCGACATCACCATTATGGCGGCGGAAAAAATAATTTGAAAGTTTGTATTATCTTCCTCCCGAATCAACTGTGTTTACAGGAGAATGTTTTGGTTTATATAAATCTATTGAATATGTCCTAATATTTAAACTTAAACAAACGGTAGTATTTTCTGACTCAAAAAGTGCACTAGAAGCCTTATGCAAATTTTCTTTTCATAAATCCAATCATAATTTCCCTTTAATATTTGAATGTAAAAAAATGCTTCATGAATGCTTCTTAAAAGGTCTTCAAATAACTTTTGTTGGGTGCCTAGTCACTGCGGCATCCTGGGAAATGAAAAATCAGACAAATTAGCGAATGATGCAGTTTCCTCTGGCGACATGTTCCCCTATAAAAACTTTTGCCAGGATTTAGTTTCCCTAACCAAGAGCTTCCTCTGGAAGGCTTGGCAGGAAGACTGGGATAACAGTGGTCAAGTCAAAGGTCGTAACTATTATAAAATCCAACCTATTATCCCAGCTAAACCATGGTTTTATAAGTGTACATTGGATAAACGGTCCTCATCAATTATCACTCGAATGAGGTTGGGTCATGTGTGTACCCCCGAACATCTGGCAAAGCTAAAAATTGTGCCAACCAACATGTGTGAATGTGGTACCGACATTGGATCGCTTGATCACCTGTTCTTTGCCTGCCCTTTCCATGACCATACTCCTTTCATCGAAGATCTTGTTTCCCTCCGCATCCCTCTTCCATCATCTGTTCATCTTTTACTATCTCTAATAATATTGACGTTTATTATATTCTATCTAAGTATATTAAAAATAATGATATTAAAAAATATAATCCATTCCATATTACATACTGATACTGATCCTTTTTTCCATCCTCGTTATTTCCTTTTTATTCCATCCTTTTATCTTTTACCGTTTCCCTACCTTTTACCACACTTAAACATTAAAATTGGCCAATGCACAAGCCGTGCAGCGCCAGAAGAAAAACAAAAAAAAAAAAAAAAAAGTTTGTATTATTGTGACGACAAAAATAACGTAAAAAATTGTGATTATTTATTTGTAATGGTTCTCACTTGTTGTGAGATAGGATGCAAAAGTGAATCTTATAAAGGTTGCGGTGTATTTTTCATAAGTAAGTATTTAGTCAAAGTTTTTTTTTGCATTGAGTAGGGTGTCCATTCCGCTTGTCATCTAAAGACGGATTTACTTTTTTATTTTTTTTTGAACAAATCGGAAAGTTTTCATGGTCGAATAAATTGCATGATAATGGACGACCATAAAAAAGTCATGTTACGTAAAAAGTGTAGCAATAAATCTATTTAATTTTTAATTTATCAAATCGTAAAGTATTTTTCGTAAAGTTTGTATGAATAATACGCTATGACCGGTTAAATGTGCCGCAGAGTGTATTATTATAGGTAGGTAAATAGAAAATCTAATAAGGCTAGCACAAACTTTTCGAAAAGTCGGTAGTCTCTTCGTATCGTATGCATACATAATAAGGAATTTTAATTTGGAACTTGTGTTTTTTCTACAAAATTGCTCATAAATACTCAAACGATACTTTGAAAGGTTCGTGATAGCCCTTCTAGTTTGAATGGGCTTCACGAGTTTCCTAGAGAACGCAATGTCCGACTCCCACGTGGGTGGACTAAGTTTGACTAACAATAATTGTAATCGAAACGCTAAAACGTGTGGTCACCTTATTAGAGTAGGACGTTAACCAATATATAGACATCTCGCGAGGCTCGAATGTAAGTAATGAGTGCGCCATCTTGTTATAGTGTAAAATCTTTGGTTCTACCAACCATTAAGAGCTACATTTCGTTCTACGACGGCAACAGACGGTACCACAGTAGGTATTTCATTCATTATTAATGTATGTCAAATTGTTCAAAATTGCACTAAATACCTTACTAAACTTAGTTAGTAGGTTGAAAGGGAAGTAAGTGCTTATATTCTTGCTAAAGACTCGCCAGTTGGCAGCTGGTGTCATTAAGTATCAGTCTATACCTATACTGTCCCACTGCAAGGCAAAGGCCTCCATCATAGAAATCAAGTCATCGCTACTATGAAGATATTAGGCTTATAATCGCCACGCTTGCCTAAATGATGGTGGTCACAAATCCGAGCTATGTTTGACAAATTCCAGATCAGACCAGAACCACAGGAACCCGAGGACTTAAGTATGTGAGAATTTCATTAAATTAATTAATGAAAAACTCGACTGTGAATCTTTGCGTTTATCATAATAGGTCCATTGTCTACCTACATAAGCGTTTTGTAATAACAGCCCTGCCGATAAACAAATAAAAAGTGATGTTATGGCGATAAAATGACGTAACGTCTACAAAAACTGAGAGGTCGTATATTTCGTCCTATTTATTAGATAACTAATGTCCACAATTTGCATGTCTGATCAGGAGGCCAATTCTCGCGCCATCGACATGAATCGTATTCGACATCATAGTCTAATCGAATATTCATATTTTCACGTGTCATAAAAAATACAAGGCTGGGAAACAGTGCGCATATTCATAATCGTTAATAGATCATGTTTCACGAAAAAAAAAAGGATTTTTTTAAAATTTTGACGATTTTCCAAAAGTCGTAGAGAACTAAATATTGTTCCTATACCTACGCAATTTTTACAATTTTTTATCGCTCTGTGCTGAGAGCTAAAGTATTGTCACAGAATACTCAATAGTATTGTGAGAATCATACATGAAACATGGTCAAAGTATAACACAAATATCTAAGGGTATTTTTAGGGTTCCGTAGCCAAAATGGCAAAAACGGAACCCTTATAGTTTCGTCATGTCCGTCTGTCCGTCTGTCCGTCTGTCACAGCCGATTTACTCGGAAACTATAAGTACTACAGTGATGAAATTTGATGGGAATATGTGTTGTATGAACCGCTACAAAAATATGACACTAAATAGTAAAAAAAAGAATTGGGGGTGGGGCCCCCCATACATGTAACTGAGGGATGAAATTTTTTTTTTCGATGTACATACCCGTGTGGGGTATCAATGGAAAGGTCTTTAAAATGATATAAAGTTTTCTAAAAAACATTTTTCTTAAAGTGAACGGTTTTTGAGATATCAGCTCTCAAAGTCGTAAAAAGTATGTCCCCCCCCCCTCTATTTTATAACTACGGGGTATAAAATTCTAAAAAAAATAGAGGTGATGCATGCTAATTAACTCTTTCAACGATTTTTGGTTTGATCAAAGTATCTCTTATAGTTTTTGAGATAGGTTGATTTAACTGTAATTTTGGTTAAGTTTATTATATTTGCTGCTACGGAACCCTTTGTGCGCGAGCCCGACTCGCACTTGGCCGGTTTTTATTTTTAAGATTAATTTGCGCACTGACTACGAGGTAAACCGATATAAAAATATCGATATAAATCGAGTTTTTAACTAGGTAGGTACAGCAATTTTAGAGCAGGGACTCCTTTCGATGAGTTCCATTAAAATTAATGTTTTTGACGTACCTACCATACACATCTATTTCGAACAGGACTTTATGTCGAATACATTGATTTCTATATACTATCATATTTAACTCAATAATCGAATATATGAGAATTGCTCCCTAGTTGACCAATATTTTGAGTCTGCCTGTAAATTAATAATAAGGTTTTTGTTTTTTTTTATCAAACTAGATATTATAATTTTCTGAATTAAGTAGTTAATAACCTGGGGCTATAGGACAGTGTGACTACAGAGTTTCCGACATTTGTGACTAAAAAAAGTAAACATAGCGTTTTTACTAAATTAAATACTTAGTAATTATAAATATACTTAGGTACTTACGGGTTCCGTTGGATCCAAAAATACATTTTTTTTATGTGAAAGGTAGCAAACGAGCAGGCGGATCACCTGATGGTAAGCAATTGCCGCCGCCCATGGACACTTGCAACACCAGTGGAGTTACACGTGCGCTGCCAACCTTTAATCCCCTTCCCCTCCCCGCAACAAAATGCAACAAAACTAGTTCCAAATAATGAGTATAAGTACCTGGAAGAGGTACTTATTTAGAAAAATGTACTATAGTTAACTAAGTATCTCCCTAGTTATTTTTTATCGTACGTATTTCATCTATGCATATTAGTTAATCTGAGTTACATATTTTTAATGAGCACCTACCTTTAGAAAACTTATGCACTTCTGAATTTTTTAAACCTATGCGCTTGTTTCTACCATTAGCTCGGCGATGAGGGAATGCTTCTCGAGGAAACTTAGTGAATTAATTATTTCAATTCTATTCTATTGTAAGTGCCAGACTACCCAAATCAGAGAGCATTATGAAAACTTATGTTAGAACTTACATATTAATAAGTATCTACTTACCTATGCACAGATCAGCAAACTACATAGGGTTAAACATTATGATAGGTACCGCGTCTTTCATGAATGAAACAATGGTCAATATTGTTTTATGGTAATACTAGGAATTCATAGGGACTCATTTTACCTGAGACAAGCAGGTGTGAGGTACGAATAGTCAAATACGGGACTATTCATTCTACCCTTCTTTGTGAGCGCACCCTCGCGGACAACCCCATTCATGCATAGAACCGGTTATACATCCGTATTACAATATTTATAATCCAGTTTAATTTATATAGAACACTGATGAGTTATCCAGTAATGACTTTATCGCAAATAAACAAAGATAAAAAGAATAATGCAACGATAAGCTCACGCTGCGGAGTTTACGCCTTCGCCGCAGAGATGGCGCTACTTGTACCACTCCACGAACAAAGAATTCAGTTCTGATTTAACCAGGCTCTCCCCTCTGATTCATTGTTTGTTTACTACTAGTCTCTCAGTATAGAGGTAAGTGTGTCGAACAGTTGCAGCAATGAAACGATACACATTATGTGGCAGTAAATATATTCAGAAAATATTAACGGTAGTCGACCTAATTTCGTCAGTATAAAAAGTCCATAGCTATCAAACAGTAAACATTACAGTATTGTCAGGATCGAATTCGAATAATTGATCTCTTAACATTAATAGTTATTGCTTTATACAATATCGTATCGAGGAAACAATCGATAACAAACACATAGAGAAACTACCTATCTAACTTAGGAATAATCAGCCGTCCAATCGATCAACCTTGTACACGTTAAACACTTAATTTAGATTAATTATAATAATTACATATCACAATGAGACGTCCCTTCACACTACTCACTCGCACACATAATACAAAATACAAACGAAGGCACGAGATCTAACTACGTCTACGACTATTTAGTAAAACAGGCCCCAAAAAGGTTACTCTAAATGCGTGTGCGCCTCGGCGCGGCTCAGTCGAAGAGTTGCGTTTGGAAGAGTTTAACGACTATCATAATTTCAGTAGCGATAAAAGTAAGCGGTCTGGAATACAATGGCTGCGGCCCGTCGGAGGTCGTTCCCCGCGACGGGCTTCGGTAATGGAATGTCGGCGCGCAGCCGCTCCCGGCGCTCTTTGTGCGGCGCCCGCGCAGGTACGCGCGCCCGCCTGTCCCGAGGACGACCCAAAGTTCTTCAACACTCCACAGGTCCAACGACTACACACTTCCCTTTTCCTCCAACTTTTTGGACAAATCGTGCATCAGCTCCTTATAAATCAGCGGGTCGATGTTCTTCCCCAACTGGTACAGCACGAACCAGTCCCCGATCTGCAGCTTGCTGGCCACAGTCTCCACCTCCTGCTGGGGGGCCAGGCGGCTGCGCGCGCGCAGCAGGTACAGGCGCACGCGCGGGCCCGCCACCACCGCCATGCGGTACAGCAGCGAGATCCCGCTCAGGATCGACAGGATCACGAACCAGAACCACAGGAACACGTAAATCTTCTCGTTGACGATGTTCAGCGGAAGCACGCACAGGCCGTCGAACTTTTGCACGGTTCCCGAAGGACCGTATTTGTGGAAGGTGCATTTCGTCACTTTAGGGAACACTCGAGCCATCGGGTCCTCGCGTTCTTCAGGCTCCATCTCGGTGAAGCGCACGACGTCAGCGCCGTACGTCGAGAACTCACCGTCGAGGAAGAAGTCCATGAAGAATATTTGGCCGACGACGTTGATAAAGTTCAACACTTCACAGATGAAGAAGCGGAACGCATAGAAGTTCTGCGTGCACAAATTTGTATGGAAGTAGTCGACTAGGAGTTTCTTGCGGTCCGCCTTGCAGTCCTCTCCCACGACGGGGCAGTTCAGGTCGAGCACTAACATCTTGATGCGCCCCCCTTCCCACGTTTTCCACAGGTACCGCGGCACGTAGAACAGGATGGCTTGGAAGAACAACACGAAACACACCCACTGGTAGTATTTGTGGTACTTCACTTCGTCCTGCCCCTCGACGTGGGGCGCGACGCCGGCTTGCACCATGTCTTTGCCGACGCGGCCCACGAGCCGGTTGGGGATGGTGAAAGTCGAGTAGATCCAGCAGTAGGTGTCCATGACGGCGAGCGGTATTTCGTCAACGATGCAGTCGATCGGGTCGCCGATGTACTGCCTCGAGGTGACTAGCAGCGAGAACGCGATCAGGATGATCACGGTGGCTTTGTAGTGTAAACGGAACACATTGTTGTCGATGCAGACGGAGTCGAGTTTGAGTAGCCCCTTGACGGAGCCGAAAACTTCAAACATGGCGGTTGTGCTAGCCGCGGGCGCGCGGCGCGTCGGTCGCGGTCGTTAGAGATTGGGCGTGCGCTTCGCCCTCGCGTCGGGTACGGAGTGCTGGGGGACAGGGGGACTGCGGCGGCGAGCTGGCGAGGGGCGCGGGGCGCCCGCGCGGGGGCAGGGGGGCGGCCCCCGCCGCCGCCGGATCAACGACACAACACTGACCCTATTTCCACCTACGTATTCGTCGTCATCTGGTAGCGAGTACGGCGCAGCCAGCGGCGATGCATCTCGGCGTTTTGGAGCAAGTCGCTAGCCACTACCGTGCAGCATATGCTCTTATTTATTAGGGTGTATCTATTGATTGCATCATTCGACGCGTCCGAAGATGGATCGTAATTAACGCGGACGCGTAGTACTACGACAACAAAGAACGGCCGTAATGATATTTCGTATTCTATTTTGAATGACAATAACACGTGGTTGAGCGTTCGTAGTA
This sequence comes from Cnaphalocrocis medinalis, assembly GCA_014851415.1. Classification (NCBI taxonomy): domain Eukaryota; kingdom Metazoa; phylum Arthropoda; class Insecta; order Lepidoptera; family Crambidae; genus Cnaphalocrocis; species Cnaphalocrocis medinalis. The sequence goes on along the minus strand of CM026276.1, from coordinate 18,314,747 downwards.
ATGCTTAATGTATAATTAACATGGCTATTGATGCCGTGGTCATTACAAATGTGATGACAAGTCAGAATTCATGGCAATTTGAAGACATTGCAAAGTACTGATACGCGGAAGAGGATTATAAAGTTGTTTACTTGGTTATACATCGTTTACTTTGACAATAGGTGCCTTTAATTTTTATGCAAGGCTAATATAGAAGGCATTATGAACTTTGGTGAATCCAGAGATAATTGTCAACTTCAAACACAGTCTTACCTACTATTTAGGGTATTCTTCCGGTTGATTTCTTGGCTCATTAAAAATCAACCGTTGTTCGTTGTTTCTGGTTTTCATACCACAAGGGGAAACTTTAGTTTTTGGGACTAAAACAATGTATGGTGCTGTTGTCTCATTCTCATTTCTTATCTATTTATTATTATTTTAGACAAATGTGTAAAAAAAATTTATTAACCACGAGGAAAATTAATTGAAAGATCAATGAACTAGTCATTCAGAATTTACTATTAGAGTAAAATAATGAATCATCTCTAATACTAGTCTAGGCAATCCTTATTGAAATTGTGCTATGTGATTTGTCTGCAAATATAATAAACATAATGTAGTATGAGGTAATCGATACATTTCCTAATGAGGATAATAATGACTAATTTACAATGAGATAAGAATTACCATGAATAATAGTGAGACTGATTCTAAATGTTGTAATATTTAGTCACCACCACACACTTCATATATTCACTATATATTATAGCTAGGTGTAGATAAAGGACTCCGGGTGGCCTTAGGTACAACTGGGAATGCTAAATTAAGAAGATGACAGTGATTTTTTCAGGGTGTTTCTGTGAACATTAACATCCCTTTAACCACGTGTTCTATCAACCATTCTGAACAATATTTATTCTGTGATTTGTCAAAACTTGCATAAAAAAATTTCAACTTTTCATTACAAAGTCGGTTACGTGGATTATGGTAGCTTCGTATGGGGACTCGAAAACCTTTTCGATTGATTTCAAAAGTCGTTCACCAAAATTATTGTTCAAAATGGTTTGTAGAACACGTGGCTCAAGGGATGTAAATGTTCCCACTGTGAATTGCGTTAATTAATTATTCACCCAATGGTGTATCTGTGAACTTCACAGATACACCATTGGGTGAATAATGAATTAACGTGGAAAACAAATTTTTATCCTAGTAAATTTCTGAGTCCATGGAATTAGTTTCACCAACATTTGACATCTACATAAAAATGTCAAGGCAAACTAAAATCCAAGATATAATAAATACCACGAGTTAAATGGTATTGAATCAGTCATACATTACCTTGTACTAAACAAGTGTTTCAGAAATATTCCTGACTAATCAATTCCAAGATCTTTCTGTACTTTGATCTAAGGTTCCGCTAAAGTTGCGCAGTTACAATAATATATAAATTATCGCAAAATAATCTTATCTTTGTGCGTTGCTCATATCCATATTCCTCAATTCGGCGATATCAAGATAGTTACGCCGAATAGCTTGAGATATTAGATTATGGACTTACATATTATCTGTTAAAATGAAATGTTATATTATTCTATTTTTTATAGCTCTAGTTTTATCTTTAGTCCCATTCCCGTGTCTATCTTAAATATTAAGTTGCATGTTTGCTTCATTACGTCAGTTAATACAAAACGTGGTCTTAAGTTAGCTTTGTTTAAAACTGTCATTTCTATACGTTTATACAAGTGACAGCACGATGTACTTCTGGAGTAAATTCGATGTATGGAAGTTGGCTACTAAAAAAGTAATGTAACCTGTCCCACTGCAGGGCTAAGGCCTCCATCACAGGAATCAAGTCATCGCTACTATGATAGGAATAGGATTCATCACCACGTTTGCCTAATGCGGATTGGTGATCAGTGATCACAAACCCGACCTGTATAACATATCTGTATTTTGGTGCCCAATAAATGTCATTCTACATATACAGTTGGCTACTAATGAAAACTATATTTTTCCCACAATAATCGTAATGGGTTCAGTTTAAAGATGGTTTCCCAATATGGCTGCCAAGCGACCGTTACTTCGCCGGACACCGATACATGTCACAAAGCATTTGGACCTGCCTTCTTGAATATTAAACACTTTCCGAAGAAATGCACTATAAGCGCATTAGTATTAGGAAAGCGCTCGAAAATCTTAAAATTATGGTAATAAGGTCCAAATTCGAGCGAAAGTAGGCGTCAGTGGTCTACGTGCGCAAGCGCAAGCTTCTATGGAATTGTTTAGTAATTTGACAAGTGATTGTATGTACCTACGGGTAGGCATTGCTGACAAAATATGTTACTCACGACTGCATACGGGTATGCATGCAAGAGTTTTTGAGTCATTTTGTTTTCCAAATAATAGCAGATACCTATTTACCTTATGTAGAAGTAACTACTTGTGAAGGAAAAGGGCCTCTTATTTTAATGCAAGTAAGTATAAAAAAGCCTGAGGGCCTCGTTCAACATCTCTGAGTAAAGTTCCAAGTAGTTTTCTTGTCAATTAAAGTGGGTTCAGAGAAAATTGACCCAAACAAGAGGACCATGAGACGAACTTAATCAAGAAACTACCACAATCAAGAAAGAAAGACGTTTAAGAAACTACCTAAAACGTTCCACGAAGTTTTCCCTCACCGCTGAGCTGATGGTAGAAATACGCACATAGATTTAAAAATTCCATAGTTGCTTGGATTCGAATTGGACTCGCATGGAAGATGCATTCTTATACACTGAGCTACAATCGCTCCTAGGCAACATTACGCATTAGTGTCTTAAGTAGATCGGTAATTAGACTAATTAGGTACCTATAGGGAAAGCTATAAGTGTAAGGAAAAAGCTATCAACCATGGAATTTTAGAGTACATTTTTCCTCATATTTATTTGGTGGCAAATTATTGCTGTGGTAATTCTAACCATTAAACACACAAAGACGGGTATATTCCCGTAAATGACTGTCAATATCCCTTTGAGTCATATTCAGAAATGCTTTTGTATTTAATAAATTATTTAAATTGTTAACTAGGCCGCGGACCAGGGGCCAGTTTCCTGCAAACCCACTTAAATTGAAGAGTAAATTACTTGACACTTTACTCAGAGAAGGTGAACGAGGTCCTTAGTCTATCTTTTTGCTCACTTTTACAGCATATTTTTGGGTATGCTGGGAGTGAGTGGGAGTGGGAGAGTGACGCTTCGGCATGAATGGACAGATCGACCGGATTACAGAAGACCGGCGTGAAGCAGCTACTGCGCTGTGTTTCGCCAAGTCAGTGAGGGTAGCGGAGCTTAAAAAGTTGACAGCACTCCATTGGTGTAGCAAGTGTCTACGAGGGTTGCAAGTCTCCACGCATGTTGCCACCTACCACTAAGTAAAACACAACTGACACAAAACCCAAATGCTCCACCCCTGACATTCAATCGGTTGGATCATTTTGGTAAAAAAATGCGAATTTCGATTTTGTTTTCGAGAAAATTTGACCCAAACAAGAGGACCATGAGACGAACTTAATCAAGAAACTATCACAATCAAGAAAGAAACACGTTTAAGAAACTACCCCAAACGTTCCACGAAGTTTCCCTTAACTGCTGAGCTGATGGTAGAAATACGCGCATAGATTTAAAAATTCCATAGTTGCTTGGATTCGAATCATGACGGGTCATCATGTCATGGAAGATGCATTCATTCTTATCCACTGAGCTACAATCGCTCCTAAGCAACATTACGCATTAGTGTTTTAAGTAGATCGGTAATTAGACTAATTAGGTACCTATAGGTAAATCTATAAGTGTAAGGAAAAAAGCGATCAACCATGGAATTTTAGAGTACATTTTTCCTCATATATTATTTGGTGGCAAAATTATTGCTGTGGTAATTCTAACCATTAAACACACAAAGACGGGTATATTCCCGTAAATGACTGTCAATATCCCTTTGAGTCATATACAGAAATGCTTTTATATTTAATTAATTTATACACAACCTACGGGCGTGCATAAGGCGACGCCGATATCTGCCAATATTTTTAAAGTGTTTATTATATTTTTATAGACCTTGAGATCATATTTCAAGATTTAATATTAAAGAATCGTAAGTGAAAATAAGGAAATGAGTACAAGGGCACCGCTAAAATATGAAGTACCTATTGGTATAGTGTAAAAATCCACAGCGAAGTAATCATGAAATGATTGCGAGAGTGCAGTAGCTATACCTTTGTGACCCTGCCTCTTACGCCAAAGGACTGAACTGGACAATAATTTGTGCTAAACATCTGTTTCTGTAACCATGATGCAGATGGTTAAGTTTACCGATCTTTAAAATAGCTGTTGAACAACAGGAATCGACATTATATTAAGAAACCGGTGAACCTTATAGGTAGTTAAATTCACAGGGCAGTCACTGTACTATACTGTCAGCTGACGATGATCAGTGTCATCCCTGTAGGGCATGCAACTTAGGGATAAGCACCTTTGCCATCTTATGCCAAATATCGACGACCCGCGTAACGCAGTGGTTGAGACGCAAGGGTGGCGGGTCTATTCCTGCCCCAACACTGTACGGTCTGGGAGTTTTTTTGGCACTTTCGTTATTTCTGGGATAACCTTAGTTTGGGACCAGAACAGCTGTGATGTAGACCTAGTTTTAAGTTAAGAGTATATAACATACTTATTGGTCAATGATTGAGGAAGCGTTAATAAACTAGAGTGAGAATAGTAAACATCTTTGATTTGCCCCGACCCGTCCTCATACGGCGACCCTGCCAGGATGTATGTAGAATATGGAATTTATGTGATGTCGTCTCAATTTATAGTCTATATCCACGATGGCATAGTTGTTATTTAGTGGATTGCCATTGGTACTTTTTAATATTCAGGACAATCAAGATGACCTCACTCCGCCTGATGGTAAGCGGCCGTGAGATCCAAATACATATGAGGTTGACAGGCACAAAAGAACACAATGTACCTACTGAGTCTGTCATCCTCATCTTGAAGGCCTGCTGAGATGCCGCTTCACGCCCCGCCAAAAAAACCCAGGATCTTTTGTTCTTACAGAACTTACAATCCTTACTTTGAGACTTACTTTAGGATTTGTACTTCCTCACTGTCCATTGATTGGAACGGTCGTCAAATATCGCGATAAAAGCCGGCATTTCGACACTTATAATCTAAGCAGTGACATCAAGCGTCTCGGCCTAAATCGATACTATCATGCCTTTAATATGGGGCTATATACGTAGATAGAGAAGGAGGATTTGTGAGATAAGCTTTGAAACGCCGCCGTGACAAGTTAATTCAAGATTATCCCTATTGTTGAGATATGGGCTTCACTTGTGTTGTGTTAGGGTGAGGTGGGAGTTTCATCATCATCATCAAATCTAATAGATTACATAAAATTGGCAATTCATTTGTGGGATTTGGGCATTAAATGTTTAATAAGATACCTACCTACCGCAAAAAGTTATTGACTACCGAGACATACATTTAGGTTTCATATTAAGAAGTGTCTAATGCAGAAACTGTATACTTAAATAATGTACAAGAGTATGAATTTGATACCTAAGGATTCTTAGGTAAAATGAATCTTGGGTAAAAATACCAAAAGAATAGGGGAGGCCTATTCTTTTGGTATAATTTGATTCCAAAATGTTACTTAGACTATTATCTAAACGATACAGATTCTAAAACGCAATGTTTGTATAATACTTACTGTTGGTGTAATTATCAAAATGAACATTAAAATGATCATTTTTGAAAAATGTAGGTAAATACTGAGTTTCTTGCTGGTTCTTCTCGGTAGAAACTAATATTATGTAGTACTTTCCCAATCAGAGGTACATTACTTAATATTTATGAATGACATTCATTTATAAAAAGTTCTGTATGGGTAACTCTGTTATAACCAGCTAAATGTTTGAGTGATGCTATGGTCTCAAATGAAATCAGCGTGGAGTAGCGCAGGATTCTACTTTCAGTTTTCCACATTGTTTCGCCGAATGAGTACTTAAGTGGATTTTAATGGTTGGCAGCGTATTTTTGTTTGGTGATACTGGACTGGTAGCCCGATGGCGGCGCTACTGGACTGAACGAAACCTTTTAAAACTAATAGTTATACTTATGTCTCAGTTTATCTCACAAAAGCTGGGTTTTGATTGAATGCTTACATAAAGCTGAACAAGATAAATTACGTCCATATCTAAACCTTTTATCAAAGAATGTTTTGTATCTGAAAACTGTAATACTTAAAGCTCAGTAAGCCTTAACTGATGAATTGATGAAATTTTTTCACTGTTATTCAGACTGAATCAGATGTGACGGAAAAATAACGACCAACATCACGAAAACAGTTTATATAATATTTTTTTATGATACCTATAGATGAGCAAATGGATCACTTAATGGTAAGCAATTACCGCCACCCTTGGATGCAACACCAGAGGAGATATTTTTAAAAGAAAATACGCTCTCTTTTTGAAGGTTAGGGGAAAACTCGCCCGAGAATTTCAAGATTGTTTTCCTCATCACTGTTCTAACCTAACTTCACCAATATTTTTCTTTTAATAGAGTTTATAGTCAGTATTATCATCACAAAAATATTGGCTAGGTTAGAAGAGCGACGGGCCAAAAATTCTGTAAATTCTCGAGTATGTTATTAAAAAATCCGGAGGTGCATATTCGGATTCGAACTTATGATCTCGTTCGTTTTTATTCACTGAGTTAAAATCACTTGCAGCTATAATATCTAGGCATATAACAATAGGCATTAGTAGAGACTATGTTAATATTATGGCTGTGTGTTGTTCAGCCTGGAGTCTGGAAGTTGGTGGCGTTTTTACTACCTACCTACTTTATTGAATTTCTGACTATGCGATACACTAGTATCTATGTAGGTATTTAAATTGAATTATTCAATGCTAACACATTTGTTCCGGTTGAAAAGGAAGGGGGAGTCTGGGAAAAGATAACTTCATGAGAATTATTTGTTGTTTTTTAATAGTTTGGTTATCAAGTCGCCATGCCGTTAGAAATGCCCGGAGGGATACTTAAGTACATAATTAATTTGGATACCTAGGAGTGTTTAGGGAGATTACCAATTTTTTTTTCATTATTGCGTGCTTAGTAGTTGTAGAGTAGCACATACGAGTAGAGCTATGGAACGGTCCATGTTAGGCATACTTAAATCTCCAGGACCGCATTCTCAATACGGTAATACTGCGAACCAAAATGGCGGATCTTGAGAACCGCGTGATGTCTCTCAAATGGCAGTGGATTCGGCATTTGGTTCGTAGTGTTGATGGTAGATGGAGACAATCTGTAGCACACTGGAGGCCACGTCAAGGCTAATAAGTGAAGGACGCCCATTAACAAGATGGGCTGATGATATATTTAAAGTAGTAAGAAAGACCTTCTTCTTTTGGGCAGGACATTTAGCTAGGCGCGGTGATGGCAGGTGGAGCAAGACTATGACCGAATGGTGTCCAAGAAACGGCAGACGAAGTCCAGGTCGTCCGGTGGCGCGATGGGTCGACGACATCGCTAAAATCGGAGGGGCTACATGGATCCGAGCAGCTCAGGACCGGGCACAGTGGCAAAAGGGAAGGGAGGCCTATACTCAGCAGTGGGTACTACCGGGCTGATGATGATGATGAAGAAAGACCTGGATGAGGCTGGCACAGGACCGTTGTAAATGGTAAGCACAGAAAGAGAGGAGGCTATACCCTGCAGTGGGATCAAGAAAGTGGGAGAAAGGAGGAACTATTAATTTGTGAGTGTTGCAGATGTCCATGGGCGGCGGTTTTTTTTATGTGGTAAGTAGCAGACGAGCAGGCGGATGGTAAGCAATTGCCGCCGCTCATGGACACTTGCAACACCAGTGGAGTTACAAAGGCGCTGCCAACCTTTTATCCCCTTCCCCCCGGGTGGGCCTCCGGTACCCTCACTCACTCAGCGAAACACAGCACTGGGACTGCTTCACACCGGTTTTCTGTGCGGTGATCAATTCCCATCAGGTCAGCTGCTTGTTTGTCCGCTATAATGTGAAAAAGATACAGGCTGATGATGAATGCAGGAGTATAAGTAAATGTATTATTTATCTATCTATCTAAGAAACGAGCCTATACCTTCCTAAAAGGCCGGCAACGCATCCGCACTCCTTCTGGTGTAGCTGATGTCCATGGGCGGCGGTGATCACTTACCATCAGGTGACCCGCTTGCTCGTTTGCCTTCCTATAATATAAAAAAAAAATAACAGCTTTGTTAAGCGCTGTTATGGTAAGACGGTCCAGTTTTCTGTGTGATTTTATAACATTTGAATGCCTCGGCATTGACCCGCTGCTCCACATTCACTGGAGCACGGTGATGAACGCGAGCTGACGACATTCGGCTTCGGAACCTTCGTCTCGGAAGGGTGGTTTTAAATGAGAAATCTTAACTAATATTATAAATGCGAAAGTAACTCTGTCTGTTACTCTTTCACGCCAAAACTTAAATGAAATTTGGTATACAGATGATCTAGACCCTGAGAATGAACATAGGCTTACATTACAGGCATATACTTTTTATTGCGAAAAGGGGGTTGTAAGAGGTTAAAGGGGGGGTAAAAGTTACTTTTCCACGCGGACGAAGTCGCGGGCGGCCGCTAGTTGTTAATAAACCTATGATAGAAAAAAAACTAAAATGTTGTTTATTGCTGACTGACTTTTCCTGACCAATAAATAATTTATTGGTAGGTTAGGTTAGTTTTTATTTTATTTTTGCTGTTCAAAACAAACGTCACCTGGCGGAAAATAAACCCCGTTTAAATAAATAATTTGCTTGTTATTTTCCGAAAGTTCATCAGCTTCTTAGGAAATTGATCTACTTACGATTCGGATTATTTTACGGTAACACATTCATAATGACGACTCATGGCGTGTCACTCACACACTCACAGCATGACTCATTATCAAACGATTATTGATAAAAAATATTAGTTTATCATCTTATTGGGAAGGAACCATTTAAATAAATTGGCCGCACCCACATATCAATATCGGGCTGTAAATATCTTACCTTGCAATATTATCAAATAAGTATTTTATTTTGCAATAGATTAAGTATCTTCAAGATCTACTATTGGCTATACAGTTTAATAATAATTATCTCTCTATCAGTCCTTCATCAACCCTCATTGGTGAGGTGAAAAAATAATTTAAGACCTTAAAAATAAAACGTATCGAAAATTCTTTTTTAAGTTTAACTCCATACAGAACGTGTATGAATGATAATATGTAATCTACCGCTGATTTCACTCACAATAAAATAAGATATCTTTCGAATCCAATAAAAGTACGAGTTAAATGACCGTGGTAAAAAAATACTAAAAAAAATCGCTTAGGGCAGGAATTTCAAGATTTTTTAGCTGGTCAGTGTTTAGACTCAGCCCCACCAAAATATTTGTGATGACATTACCAACTAAACTTTTTAAAACAAAAATATTGGTTAGGTTAGGTTAGATCAGTGACCTGAAAAAACTTGAAATTCCTGCCCGAGTTGTGCCGAGTTGCCCCCTAAGCCAAAAACTTGGCATCACTTGTCACTATTATGCCGTTCACCAATAATAATAAGTCCTTATTTGTCACAAAAGGAAAAAATCATTTAGGTAGGTAATGCATTCTCTGCATTGAGGTTTTTGATGTGATTCAGGCCACATTTTATGAATGAATAATTTATCTGTCGTTTTTACCTCAAAACATAAACAAATACCTAATGGTTTGAGGTTGTAACTGCATTTTGAGGGCTTATTAGGCATACCTACCTATTATTAAACTTTCAGATGGTACATATAACATAATATAATAAAATAATTGATTTCTCGTATAAAGTTACAATCTACACACATTTCATAAATTTTGAACTAATCCAAATTTGATACAATCAAAAAGAACAGAAGATATAACAAATGTACAAGCAATTGCCGCCGCCCATGGACACCTGCAACACCAGTGGAGTCACAAGCGCCGTTCTTCTGGACAGGGCTTTCGGTACCCTCACTCACTCAGCGAAACACAGCATATGTAGGTGCTGCTTCACGCCGGTTTTCAATGAGGCAGTAGTGGTATCAATCCGATCGAGCCGTGAGCCTCATTCATGCCAAAGAGTGTCTCTCCCACAATCTCACATTTTCAGCATACTCGCACGTGTGTGTTTTCACCCCTGTTTTCAATGACGCATCACTCCGGTCAAGCCTGCCCCTTCATTTCAAAGGCTCTCCCACATTCTGAAGAACGTTAAGAAACGCTGCCTTATTGCATCACTCAACAGTAAATCTAGCCCTTCGCAACAAAGGTAGAATTGTTGCGAAGGGCTTCTACAACATCAGCAGTTATCCGGAACAAAGTGCAGCATCGAATCGAGTCACATTACAATTGTCACAACATAGTGTTAATTTACAACAGTCGTCAAAACACGGCTGTAGTTATCGCTTCTCTCCGCTATTGTTTTAGTATGCATTTGCAATTTGATGCCTATCGGAATCTGCTGAGTAATCAGTTGTGGGAACGGTTTTTAAGGATTGAAGTGTGCGCGGGTCTTAAAATAATAAAAACAATCTGTAATCTATCTTTTATTAAAGGCGTAAAAAAGGTTGGAAGCTCACTTGTGTTGCACTTGCACGTGTTCATCAGGTGATCCGTCTGCTCCTCAGGCACCTATAACATAAAAAAGCGGTAAGTTCTATATTGACAAATCTTTTGTACAAACCGAATAGATGAATCACTAGCGCGATGCAATTTACGTCCAGCGCCATCTATTGACATGACTCCGTACTAAGTAAGTAGCTTAAGCACTTGTGTTGCAGATGTCAAGCAACAGAGGATTACAAATACTAATAATAATACTTAATGACATATACATATAACATCCAGACACTATTTTCATAAATACCTTACATCGTTAATAATATATCATTCATAAATACATCAAGAGCATAATAACGTAAATGTCGTAGGTTGCCCTTGAATCAAATTGCATCCCAATCAAGCCACGAAGGAGGTAATCGCTATTGACTGACACGATTTGATCATGTTCGATTGGCGTGTGAAGTGTCGCGGTTTTATCGCAAATACGAGTATCAAGATCAGATGTCAGCGTATTGAAAGTTTATCTAAGAGCTAGTATTTCATCGGTGGATCGGTGAAAATGCACATTTGCGCATGAACTTAATCATGAATTTATTTATAGAAGATCTGTACAGTGGCGGAATAAGGGGGGAGGGGGGCGGTCCTCCCTAGGTGCTAGGCATCAAGGGGTGACCTGTGGTATTTCCGGACCGATACGACCTGCAAACCTTCAAAAAGCGAGCGTATTCCTTTTTAAAAAATTGTCAGCGCACTTGTTACGCCTTTGGTGTTTCATCCATGGGCGGCGGTAGTCGTTTACCATTAGGTAATCCGTCTGTTCGTCTGCCAACTGCATAACGAGTGCCTAACACACCCGCGCAGATTAGTATCGTAGTCTTTGACGCATGCGCACGACAAGGGGGCGCGGCGCCTGCTTGAAGTAGATAATTATAACGAGTTGCTGGGAAGCCTCCCTAGAGACTGCGCACACACTTGCACGCACGTGCACACTCGCCCCTGGTGCCCACGCTGCCACTGTAACCATATTCCGGTGTCATCATGACTGTCTGAATTCTACCTTCTACCTACTACCTACTCTGATAACAGATAGGTATTTTGATAAATTCTCGTTAATCTATCAACTGATGAAATTCTGTCACGTCTATAAAATTATATCGGACGTTAGTGATCGGCCACGGCCTCACAGAAAACCGGACGTAAAGCAGCGCCTGCGCCGTGTTTCGAAGTCCGGGACCTTTCGCGCTTCGGATGATAATGAAAATCGGGTGAAATGTTCACAGATACACCCTGCATAAGAAATAAAAAAGGCGTTGCCACGTAACATCGGTGCGATTTGGCGCAGCCGTCTGCGGTAAGCTTCCCCGCTATCGGTCACGGAAACCCGTTCGCGCGACCAGTTCGTGCACTCCCGCGCAACGGGTGAAAGGTAATCCGCCAACATGCATGTTGCCGGACCTATTTGCTGCCTCAGTACTGTTATTGATGGGATAGATCTGCCGGGGTAAGATGCGCACCGCGACAAGATTTTGTCCCTTCTATCCCGCTCATCACTCAGTCAGGTGAGTGAGAAGCAACTTGCGCCGACGCAAAACGAGTATCGACAAAATTATCTCGTGGTGCGCATCTTAGCCCGGCTGGGATGATGTGAGGAGTCACTTTTGGAGCTGAATTGTGCACCCTACGGGAAGTAGAGAAGAAGAAGATAGACGCCCTAGAGATGTGGTGCTGGAGAAGAATGCTCGGAGTATCGTGGACTGATTTCCGTACCAACAAGTCTGTATATACTTCGAGAACTCTACATCACATCAGGTTTGTCATCTTTGAGTCTCGTATCCTCACCTTTTTGGTCACGCACGCCGCTGAGGGGAGATGGCTGTCGAGCGACTTGTTTGTCCAAGGAAAGGTTGAGGGAACCAGCCCACGAGGAACATCGCCTTTGAGGTGGACTGACCAGTTAAAGCAAGTTACTCGTCATCACTTAATGAATGCACGAGGATGGCGGCCATTAGAAAAGGGTGGTGGCGTGTTGTAAAGCTTGAATATATCGCACAAAGAATATGTCGGTAGGCCTCAGTCTCTTAGTCGCCACTTACGACACCTATGAGAAGATATGGAATGATGCTATACTACTCTAATGAACGCAATAAACAGCTACCATATTACAAGTAATAAGGATATAGTAGCTAGCCCCTCCAGCAGTTTTTTGCTCGCTGATGAACGTTAAAAATAATCTCTCTACTACTGAATCATTCTGATTGACCTCAATTAAAGACTTGAGCAAAGAATCTGTTATGTTACCAATATGGAATGCAAGCTATCGAGAACTGTTACACAACAACCAATCACGTATGCGAGATGGCAATTCACCTGCCAAAAGCTTCGAGCTATGCAAAAAAACACGCAATATGGCTACGTGAGATAAATTCCAGCCCAATAAAGAAACAACTGAAATCCAAGCGTCCTAAATTGACGCACGCTCTTTTAATCCACATAATTGCTTTTAGACGAGACGGGTAGCTTGCGCGAGCGCAGACGCGGGGCGCGGGGCGCCGCGAGTAACACGGAACCCGTCAAACCTGCGCGAGAGACCCCCTCTTCTCGCGAAATGCCTTCCAGAATACACACGACATAATCGCGGTCCTAAATCTACTAGACAGAAGGTGTAGATTCCATTGGTGACTGCGCGCTGTTTGAAGATACCTTTCTATTCCTTTTATAGCTGCTTTCCAACTAAAAAGCCTTAAATAATGAATTCAATATTGGAACCTCGCTACAGAGAGCTTTGACATAAGGATCCTATTGGTTTGCATTTCACTCCCAGCCATCATCACTCAAATTTGAGCCTTGTCTCACACACAGTGAAGGTCGATTATTGTTGGGTGTCATGTGGTCAAATGCCACATTTCTGTGGTTCCCCGAGTAATGCACAAGACATGTTCGTAAAGGTTCTCGGAATTGAAAATGCTGTCGTTAGACTGGAGTTTTTTTTAGGAAAATTAAGTTGTCGTGATTCGGAAAGCATAAAAACTAGCTGGCGTTTATAGGGGCAGTGATATGTTGATGATTGGGAGATCGTGTTGGGATGAGCGATCGGTGTTGGATTTGGAAATGTCAAAATAAACCTGTTGCTATGAGAATGTTTTAGACGTGTTTAATTGATTTACACCTACTTAGTTGAAAGTTGACGATTTATATCGGTAATGTTGCTTTAACTAATGCCAATTTTAAAACATATTGCGCGACTGGGTGTTAGTTAATTAGTGGGCTTGAGGTTTGAATAATTGCAAATATCTTAATAGATCTGCCTCAGTAGCACTTGGGGTGCCAAAATTCTCAATGAGATTCTCGAGAAATTCTCCTATAAAAGTACACTCCCTTAATTGCTATACGCTCAATACGAGTTGGACATACAACCTTTCGAATTTCTTCTTTGGCATTTGCAGCTTTTTAATGCAGTTTTCTTTGCTTCCATAGCCATACGATGTAGTTATTACACAACCTCTGAGGTGGTAGGTGCTCAAGACTGTCCTCATTTTGAGGGTGCCAGTGCTTGCTCAGTGTAGAGAAAAAAAAACACACACATGGTTTCGTCTAGGAGTTATCTTTTATGGATACGCAAATGATATCAGATAATCGTATATGAGTCAATAAGCAAAAAGGGAAAGAGACAAATACCTTCCTAGACGTGCAAAACCGCAGACCAGACTGTCAGGTTATGATTCACTTCAAACAGACCCGAAGCATTTCCGACCTTGATAAGTAATGTAGTTCCTTAATGTCTTTGAACTTTGTTCAAGTTGGTTTAACAATTGTGCAATAAGCGAATTTCGTTGACTCTGATCAACAGTTATCTAATACTTTCGATTGTGTTGCAAGTATTGTCGTCAATATTTTTTGAGAAACACTGCTTATCGATAGTTGTATTGGTCGCATTCCTAAAGAAAATAGGATTATTATGCTAAAAGAGTTATTGGTTGCCAGTATTTCTATCACCAGGTACCAGGACTGCAAAGTTAAGTAGAGAAACACCACCTATCGATTGTATTGGTCGTGTGCAACACTATTTTAAGTGATGGACTTTGATTTGTTAGAGCTCTCAGTGAAATAGACAGGGGGACGTTGAATAAACTTGTTTCTACGTAGGTAAAACAGACTGAAACTTGTTAGGAATATAGCAGTAGTTCCGACTTCTGCCGGGAGCCAAATAGCCATAGGGCAACTGTACAGAGACGCTGTCTGCATTCAAAATTCAAGTTGAAATTATCAAGGATGTGTTAAAGTCCAACCTCCATATAGGTGCTCAAACACCAAAAATATGCAAATGTAGTAGTATGATGACATAAGCAAATAGACACGCTATTAAAAAAGTGAGGTGACTGAACCAATTCACCGACAAGACTGTCGCTCGCGCCGATACGAACTAGGCAGCCACGCAACCTTCAAAGACTTAATCATATTCATTTAGCTAGGTGTCTTCTCGTCTACCACAGAACAAAGATACACTTCCTGATACGACTTTTCTTCTACATAATAAAGTTCAAAATCGAAAAGCGGATAACATACGAGTATCGACGAGTGAAGTTGACCGTACGACCAGCATTGCATTTTTATGCCCGCGGTCCGGTACTTGGTCCCACGACCCGTTTTAAAAAATTACCACAAAAAATGGCCGAACACAAAACCAGCTTGGCTATCCATCCACGTCGGATTAGGAACTCACGGTCTATTATTGGGTTGTTTACCTTATTCTCTGGAAGGTATTTATTTTTTGGACACGTTACATCCAATTTTGACACTTGGCCATTTAGGATTTATGTGTGGAATGTCAGAAAACACATAGTTATGTGGACCTGATCTTCAAGAAGGGGGGCAGCCTAACTTACCATTGGTATCAGAATCTTCGAATGCACGAATACATAAAGGACCATACCTATTTTAACATCCAGATACAATGATGATCGTGGGAGAGCTACGTTTCGGCATGAGCGGGCTCAGTCGGAGTGAAGACTTGTGCTGTGTTTCACCGGTTCATCGGAGGCCCAATAGGAGGAAAGGGGGTTAAAAGGTTGGCAGCGCACGTCTTGTGACTTCGCTCCGCTCGCAATACCGGAGGACCTTTATGCAGTGTACATTCAAATTTTAAATCTAAATAACTGTTTGAGGCGTGTTTGTAAAATTTGGAGCATTACATAGGTACTTCGGTTTCGATTCGAATATCGCGTGCGTCGCTTCGGGTAGGTATGTAGTTTGCAAATCGAAATTATAAACGATAAAAACACGTTTAATGTGCGACAGTTTTCGAGTTATGAGTTTCCCCTTTTCCAAAGCGGGAACATCGCTTTTCCGGATTTTATACTTCCTACAGACTTCGTCACTCCTGGTATCCTTTCGGCGCAATCAACGTGACTCCGGGCCGGACCTTCTTTACGCATGCGTGAACTAATTAGGCAGCCTGTGGATTGGTCTGAGTGCCTATGTGCATCAAGGACTATTCGTTTCTCTTTCTTCCTTTGGTGTTCATCAGAGAGGGTGATAGTTAATGCATGCATAGGAACACGATTCAGCGTCCTTAGCAACACCTAACAACAGGGCATGCAAGTGGAATTCGTGTTTGTGGTATTGAAATACGGTTTATTGTGCTTTTTCAAGCTTTGTTAGTTTCATGTCCATTGATTTCTACTACCCTGGTATCTGCACTAAGTGAGAACAGTATACAAATATGAATGAAGCTAGTTCGGGAAGCTATTTATTAAATTTTTATTATTATTTGATTTAACTTGTATCTTTTTATTCCTTTATTCAGTACCTAAGTATTTTACTTCAAAAACAACAACAACATTATGAAATTATGTTTTGTTAATAAAATTTGTTATTCATTGTAATTGGTATTTCAAGTTTAATTGTACTTAATTTATGGGCTTTTCAATATAACTTTTATTTGATATTTTCGTTATTATTAAATAATTATTACCTACTATTTGAAGAAAAGATTGTAAAATTAAATTTAATTTGGAAAATTGTCTGTGAGAGCCATTTTAGTCTACACAAGAGCTTATTGGTTGCCAGTATTTGTATCACCAGGTACCAGGACCGCATAGTTAGCTACAGGTTATCTCGTGATAAACAAGATAAGTGCGCAGTATCAGGGATCACAGTGCAAGTGGATATCGCTGGCACGCGATATCCCCGTTTGACCTGCGACCCTGGTATGAAGTATGATGATTATGATAAAGCGAATACGACTGGACGTCAACGATGAGATATTTGTAAGTTAATAAAATGTCATGGCAAAAACCATTATATCTCTCAATGCAAAAAATATACTTTTGGAATCATGTAAGGCAAGTTTACTGTGAATAGACAGAAAACTGATGATTGTCTTCATATCATAAAACACACGAGGCGACAAACGAGCAAGAGGGTCACCTGTTGGTAACTAATCACCTCCGCCCATGCACTCAGGTCGCTAATGCGTTTCCAGCCTTTTCTCTTGAAGCTTCCACAAAACTGAGATACTTTTATCTACATAATATGAGGTAGGTACTTAATATTTCTACACTCATAGTATATACTTATATGTATAGGCTTATTAGGAATTTTTTTTTTGTAGTTTGTATTAATTTATTGATTCCCACTTGTCCATTGATTTTGCGCACTTATCATAAATTACTTTATTTAGTTACGTCATAGGATTTGTGAGTAGATGTTTGGCTGACTTCGATTGATAGGACAGCTGAGTTTACCCGTTGATAAGAATATCGACATAATTGCTAAACTAATATTAACTATACCAATTAATGCTTCGATAACAATATAGCTTAACAATACTGTTCAAGTAGTAGGTACAATATATTTTGATCATTATAACTTATGACGTAAAATAACAGCTGATATTTACAAGCTCGTGATTTTGAACTTATCTCTCACGACAAACAAGTTTAATACCTAAGGTTTCTTAGAGATTTTTTATCCCTGACTGTATTGATTGGTAGATTAAAATAGCTAATCTTTTTTATATATTTCGAAATCAATTCAGAATATCTGAATGCAATGTGTCAATAAAGTCACGAAATGAATTGAAGGCGCCATCGCGCCACTGCCTTGGGGTAAGGTAACCCCACTGGTTATACAACATGGGCACTCGGTTTGTTCCCGAAAATCTGTTTCAAGACTTTCTTGACGCATTATGTACACCTACTAACTTAACGCCCGGTCTAGGTACCGGTCTATTATCTCGGGGTCCTGAGTTCAAAGTATGTTTTAAGTTTTTCGAACACCTGGAGTTTGTGATCACCTATCCGCATTAGGCAAGCGTGGTTATTAAGCCTAATCCCATCATATAGCGACGACTTGATTGTTAGGATGTTGGCCTTTGCCCCGCAATGGGACAGTAATAGGCTGATACCAGTACCTCAACGCGCCGTAAGCACGTGCTCCACCTTGACTTATCTCATAAGAATAACTTCTCATGACAGAGACATCCCCTGAAAGACACTTTCTAGATAAGATATGTCATAGGAATTAGTTATTGACATTTCCGTATCGATAGCATCTCCATGAATATTTATGAGTAGGATTGAAAAAAATAGAATTTTTCAATTTCAGCGTGAAAACCAAGCAAGATTCGATTCGAAACTAATACTCCGGAATTAACCCATGGATTAACGCCACGTAGGTACAGTCACATAGGGTAAAAATTAGTCGAATCGGGCCTAAAAGCAAGTATACGAGAGATTTTTTATTATAGCAATTCTTTTCAACTTATTCTTAAGTAAATAATTTAACAATTCATTCTAGGATTTAGGTGGGACTCGAACCCACAACTTTCCACAATCCGGGTGGCTATTCTACCACTTAATAGGTACCCTATATGGTATAAATGATGCTGAAAAAAAACTTTTAGTGGTAAAAAAAGTCACCACTTTTTTTACAATTTATTTACATTGTGTTCTATTTATATTTACGATCAGCTATTTGATTAGCAGATTATTAAATCATCATGAGATAGCGATCTCCTTTTATAAGTTTGATGTTTCATTAAAATCGTTAGCAGAATATTATCTAGAATCCAGTGGCAAAAAGTTTTGTGTAGAGCTAGAAAAAGCACAAAGGTCACGGGTATTAACAAACAAAGTTTCCAAGTCTGACTGAGCAGGGAATATTAGCTAAGATTACATTATTATCAACACATTTACATTACCGACTTTAAGATTATAAGTCGTGTAAGTAAATAACGGGTTTTTAACAATTTTACCCACTTAATACATTGATCAACTTTTGACCTTATCACAACGGGAATTTACGAAAAGAAGCTTCTTATAAAAATGCATAAAGCGGCAGATAATAATGTAAATAACGATGTTTTATAATCGTACTAGAATCCGGTTGAGCTAGTTAGTACAAATTCGGAGGTTTGAAAAAAATGCCATAGCGTTATACAGGGAATCAATATAACTTAGGGATTCGCCCTCGAACCACTAAATGTTCTTGTACCCTTTAGCCGGAAGATAGCTAAATTCACGTACTTATCCCAAGAGATTTAAGCCCATAACATTGAGCGTAAGTAGAAATATAGTAATGGAGGCCGCAGCCGTGGCAGGCCTCCCGCCAGGTGGACCGACGATCTGGTGAAGGTCGCGGGAGTCCCTTGGATGCGGGTGGCACAGGACCAACCTGTGTGGAGAACTTTGGGGGAGGCCTATGTCCAGCAGTGGACGTCTATTGGCTGAAATGATGATGAGAATATAATATACTAGCGGCCGCCCGCGACTTCGTCCGCGTGGAAAAGTAACTTTTTACCCCCCTTTTAACCCCCTTTCAACCCCCTTTTCGCAACAAAAAGTACCCTATGTCCTTTCTCAGGGTCTAGATTATCTGTATAACAAATTTCATTTAAATCCGTTGAGTAGTTTTGGCGTGAAAGAGTAACAGACAGACAGACAGACAGACAGACAGACAGACAGACAGACAGACAGACAGACAGACAGACAGACAGACAGACAGACAGACAGACAGACAGACAGACAGACAGACAGACAGACAGACAGACAGACAGACAGACAGACAGACAGACAGACAGACAGACAGACAGACAGACAGACAGACAGACAGACAGACAGACAGACAGACAGACAGACAGACAGACAGACAGACAGACAGACAGACAGACAGACAGACAGACAGACAGAGTTACTTTCGCATTTATAATATTAGTATGGATTGCGAGGAGAACAGACGGCTGGGGTGAAAAGGTCCTTGAGTGGAGGCCACGTGCAGGAGGCCGCAGCCGTGGCAGGCCTCCCGCCAGGTGGACCGACGATCTGGTGAAGGTCGCGGGAGTCCCTTGGATGCGGGTGGCACAGGACCAACCTGTGTGGAGAACTTTGGGGGAGGCCTATGTCCAGCAGTGGACGTCTATTGGCTGAAATGATGATGAGAAATATAATATATATTTACCTTACTGATAAAGTTCAGGTACACTGTGCGTCCACTAAGACAGTAAATTCGATATAGTCCAATTTAACTTGCTAAAAGGCTTATTGACCGGGCCTGCGCTTGCGCAACGCATTCCGACTCATTGGGAACGACCAAAGGACTGAGGGCCTACAACGAAATGGAATTCACGACTTGTATGTATACCTGTTCCTTTTACACGCGCTGAGCGTTAACATAATATTCTCGTTAAGGAACGGTTTCGTTGTAGGCCCTCTGTTGAGTTGAGATCAAGGTCGATTATACACATCCACACATGGGTCACATTAATCTACTGAATTTCTTTATACGATGCTAGTGACCCGCGCTCACATCTTTCAGGGACATTAGTTCTACTATGTTCCAAGAGATGGCGTTGGACGTCGATTGCATCGCGCTAGTGTTTCGACTTTTCGGTATGTATGTAAGCTTGGTCGATGGCAGACGAGCAGACGGATCACCTGTTGGTATGAGATGGCCGTCCGTCCATAGACACCTGCAACACCAGTAGTTGCAAGTGCGCTGCCAACCAATGCCAATGATTTCTTATTTCAGGGTTTAATTTTCAATTACTTACAAACTTTGCTAATAGATGGCGTTGGATTTCGATTACCTGTCGATAACCGCAAGCATTTCCGTGTATCATACACTTGCAGTAACGTGCTTATCTAAATCAACTATCTCTTTATAAAAAGTATAGGAGGAGTTAAAAGTAAAAATGCCTAGGAGTTTGATTAGGCACAGTTGTTGTGCGTTACTCGAGCAAGGATATCATCAATAGCTATTAGCTGTAAATCTATCCTCATGTATGCAGAGGAAGATCCTTCCGCAAAACAACGCTGCAATCATACTTGCGCAGGAGTGGGCCGACGCAAGGCCGAAGCAATTGCGCGCGGCCTCCTGCGGGACCCCGCCAATTATCAGGGACCTGGTAACGTGACCGGCTGGGTAAGACGCGTGTACACTAATGAAACTATTCTACACATCATAAAAACACAAAATAATACTGTCCTTACCGTCGTAAGACCCAAAAGCCTTCTACGAGGCAAAACACCACATCATTTAGATGCTTGGCAATCTTCAACTGTGCGTTTCTCAAGCAACTTTCTGCCTCGAACTACAAAACTATGGAATGAACTGTCACCAGCGGTATTTCCGAACCGATACGACCCACAAACCTTCAAAAAGCGAGCGAATTCCTTCTTAAAAGGTCGGCAGCGCATTTGCGACTCCTCTGGTGTTGCGGGTGTCCATGGGCGGCGGTAATCACTTACCATCAGGTGAACCGTCTGTTCGTCTGCCCCCTATCTTTTTTTTTTTATGTGATAGGTAGCAGGCGAGCAGGCGGATCACCTGATGGTAAGCAATTGCCGCCGCCCATGGACACTTGCAACACCAGTGGAGTTAAAAGTGCGCTGCTAACCTTTTATCCCCTTCCCCCCCAAGTGGGCCTCCGGTACCCTCACTCACTCGGCGAAACACTGCACAGGGGCTGCTTCACGCCGGTTTTCTGTGAGGCAGTGGTATCACTCCGGTCGAGCCGGCCCATTCATGTCGAAGCGTGGCTCTCCCACAGTTTAGCTGCTTTATCTCATAAAAAAAAAACAATTGATTTTCTATTGTGTCCGCTGTCTGGGCCTTACCACGTTTAAAAAACCACGTTTCACTTTAGCTTTGCGATCGACAGCCCTCTATGCAGGGGATGCTTTTAAGCACCGAGACAAGTAAACGGAAGGAAATCCTCGGATCTTTGAGGTCACTCGGCGAAGCCTGTGAAGTTCACTTGCAACACTAGAGTCACAAATAGGGTATTTGACTAATCTCGATATAGTAAAAAATATTGATACTTTACCAAAATATTGGTAAATAAGAACCAATAGTCAACATTTTCAGATAAAAATATAACGTCTAGCTGGTTTTGTGAGCATTCATGGGCAAGTCCATTTTTAAAGTATAAAAATTATCGAGTTACTAGTAAATTTACCTATGCATCAGTGAGAACTAAACCTATCCAGTTACATAACTGACCGACCAGTCGCCAGGGGGAGTAGCTAGGTACATTCCGTTTGCAACTTACTGATTGGAGCCAGAAGGGGACTTGACATTGCACCCGTATGAAAACGAATGGGCTGCTATATTTGGCAGAGGTCAAGATAGGTGTCAAAGTACACAAGGAACGAAAGATGATGTCCTAGATTGGGCGATCAACATGCGCCAAAACATCGTGGGTTCGGATAAGTATTTGTTGTGGGGGAGTATAAAGTGCACTCGGAACTCCACGCTTACATCAGGTGTTTCGTCTGCTCGTCTGGCACCTATGACATAACACGACCAAATACGACCCATAATTTTCTTTAATAAGTTTTCTGATATCTGTAACACAAGTGCTTAAGGTACTTAGTACGTCAGGTCATTGTATGAGATGTGGTGAGAATATTAATAGCTTCTGGATATGCCTTTATTACTAACGTAATCGGATGCCGGCTTAATAAACGCAAGTTAAACTATCGTCTGTCTACATCTTTACAATGAATAATTGTCCAATTAATATCTAAGGAGCTGGTCTATGCATGCGCCATTACGATGATGGCCTAGCGTTCTCACGACCTATTAAATGTCAGTGAAGTATTGTTTCGACCATAGGTTTTGATGGCCCAATATTTTCAGGCTCGCTTATTTGATTACGCTGACAATTTTATTGTCGGAGACATATGAGCTTCACTAGGCTATGCGTAAATGCACCAAATATTACAATTGTCACGCAAATACTACAAATATTCAATTTCATATCAAGATTCTCCTACAATTCTACAAATACTTATGTCGATTTGAAATAATTCTTGTTCCTTAACATATTGTCATACATACAATTCTTGTAACAAAATGCTATAACTAACATACCTATTTGAAAAAAAAAATCTTTTTACGACCCTCTGACAGTTAAACCACACCAATTGAATCATGGTTACACTAGTCACAAATCATCGAAACATGCAGGTTTCCTCAGGATGTTTTCCCTCACCGTCAAGGTAGAAACAGACACATAGATTTGAAAAATCCAGAGGTGCATGCATTCGAACCTGGACCTCCCGCATGGAAGGCGCGTTTTAATCCACTGAGCTATCATCGACCGGTGTGAAATGTCTAGCACATTTATCTGTCGATCGCGAAATCGAAAAAATCGAAACCGAGATCTTCAACGTTCGGGATCAACACCGAATCATCGAGGACTGTAAATGCAACAACACAATAAATTCTCCGACAGTTCAATTTGATGAAACCCAAGCAAGTCTACGCGTCCATCCTCTGCCGGACAATACCCACGCTTATTACGTAAGGCAACCATTGAGCGCGGCCATGTCAATCTTTTGATGTTTAAATAACTAAGCATCGAATATTATCACGTTCCCTCATTACGCACAAAGAGGTTAACTACCTATTCAGACCCCCGCCTCAAAGAGAGCTACAATTAAGGCCCTTATCAAAACACCTTCCCACCTCATCCTAATCTTGAGCCCAGTTATTTGGGCTACACCTACGCGAGAAGGAGACGGGGGATAGGGAAGTACGAGTACGAGGGAGATGGAGGAGGACCCGTTAGAAAAGCAGTGTTGGACCAACTACCGCATTTACGCATGACTAGTGATGTTCGAGATTGTGGGTAAGATTGTCTTGTATCGATGTTTTGTGGTCTATTAAATTCCATCTACCACTGGTCATGTCACATAAGAAACCCTACTAATCTTTAGTCTTTTGCTGCATTCACCTCTTTCGACAGATTTTGAAGGAATCCCGCAAAAAAAATCTGTTACTACACCCTGACCATGACCGGTGTTTGCAATAGCGGGGATTCACCGGAGACTTAAAAACAAGGCACATGGTTACAAATTATTCCAACGTTTTTAATAATTTATGTATGCTAATAATGAGCACAAAAAAGACAGAAGGATAAACATTTCAGTTGAATTTGCGGAAAAGCGTTGTAAAAATGTAAACAGATAAAATTCACAAAAGAGAAAAATATGTATAATGTAATTAGTTTTTTAATCTTCTTTTGACCCACTTCCCTACATAATACAAAACAAATAGTCATACACAGTTAACTGACAATGATCTATGATTCATTGTAAAAACACAAAAGGATTATCAAATTATGTGTATGTTGTTTATTTAGTGATACAGATGGGAATCAGATAGCTTTCATATCTGGATGTAAACATGGTTTCGAAATAGATGTGTGAAATAATGTTTTACCACAGTTCGTAACACTTTAATTAAACAGCTTCCGAGACGATAAAAAGAGGCTTAGTGAATCAACCTTGTAATATAAGTATCCAAATAGTAAGATACTTAATCACACACTAATATGTGTTTCTTTTTTATGTGATATGTGGCAGACTAGCAGACGGATCACCTGATGGTAACTTCTGACTTTCCTGACGCATTATATGGGTAAATTAGACTTTCACGTCGCATTATAACTAGATACAGTTAATAGAACTAAGAATTAATGCAGTTAAATGCATAATCATGCAGGTATTTGAAAATAATGTCGAGTTGATTCCTCTGTTCTGTTAATCGTAATGGGTATTTCTACCAAGATCGTATTTTAATATTTGTAATTTAAAAAATAATTTTCGTTATTTAAACTAGGTACAGTCAACTCCAAAAAATATGTATACACTTTAGGACCTTGTCACAATACCTACATAATGTTTAAGAAAGTAGAAGTCGTTCTAATACATATGTATTGTGACAAGGTCCTAAAGTGTACGTATACATATTTTTGGAAATTAAATTTCAAATCAGACACCGAATTGAGAAATAAAATGACCTTGATCTAAATGCACTAATGTATGAGACGTTTTACTTAATTAATTAATCAGTTCTTCAACCATACAAAGAATATGAAATATTATATTTTAGTCGATAGACGAGTTGTTCACGTCACTAGTACAGACCCGAGCGAGAGAATTAAGTGGAGTCTACCTGCGCAGTGACTCACTGAGTCATTCATCATCTCACAGGCACCTTACCTGCGCCGGAGTTGACTTATCGACAACCGATAGATATTGAACAAGTCATAATGTTTATAGTTGTTTGGGATCCTGAAAGGAAGACGAGCGACATCACTAATTGGTCTGTTTAAACAGAGTGTATTTGTGAACATTTACACCCCTAAAACCAGGTTTTCTGCAAACCATTTAGAAGATCATTGGTTCTACGAGTTTTGAAAATTCGCCGATATTTTTAAGATTGTCACGAGACCGACTTTGTATAAAAAGTTGAAACTTTCCTATGCGAATATCCTAAAGTCAAGAACAAATGTTGTTCAGAATGATTGCTAGAAGACTTGGTTGAAGAGATGTAAATGTTCACAGATACAACCTGTAATGCTGGTAAAAATTTGTTCGTTATCATATTATTTATTGTATTTTTTTGCCCACATTATCGGTTTGCATCGCTTTTCTGTTGTTTAGTAATTTCTACAAAAAATATTTTATAACTTTCTTTGTTTATATTCAAACTTCTTCATAGATGTACGTACACATCAATGTAAAATTTCTTCAATTGATTCCTACCTTAATATCAAACATCGTTCGGTTTAATATCTATTGAGGAAAGACGGCTTGACGTAACCCGATGTGTGGCTCATCATCATCATCATCAGCCTGTCTCAGTCCACTGCTGGACATAAGTCTCCCCCAATGTTCGCCATTCCACCCTGTCTTCGGCTAGATAGCCGCATTCAGTCTATAACGACTTATAGCAGATCGTCACCGTCCTGGACTACACTACATACGCTTTCCGAGTAGCAGTTTCCACTTCACAACTTTTTACCCCAACGGTTGTCAGTTCTTCGACTGATAAGACCAGCCCATTGCCACTTCAGCATGCTGATTCGATACACTTTGTTTGTGTGTGATGTGTGGCTGCCTGTACTTAACTATCCTTGCTCTAAAATCGTATTCGAGTATACTTGATGATATCTTTAAAAGCCAGGCTTTGCTCGGGTGCAATATCGCCACTTGAACCATTATTATCAGAACTGAAGAGCTTTGCCGTACCTATATTGAAAATTAAATTATCTATTAATTAATTGTCCTTGTGTGTTCTGGCAGGTTTACTTAAAGATGTAACTCTGAATCCGTATAATTCCAGGTAGGTACTAGGTATACCGTATAACTGCGATTTATTTGCTGGCAACCGGTTACATTCCAGCAATACTTTCGTCTGAATCGAATCTCAGCTTTGTCTCTATCTACCTCGACTTTACTTACTTTTTATTCCGGCAGACTAACATCCCGGCGAGTCCTGTAGTCGGAGGATGTGCGCTAGGTATAGGCACGGTACGAGGTATAGACGGTAGGGGTAGGGTGACCAGTAGGGGGTCATTTTCATCAAATTGTCATTACCGTAGAACCCTTCGAAATCGACAAAAGAATCTTAAAATTTGCCGATTATTCGTATATAGAAGCTTGGACCTCTACTTAGGTTAAAAATAGTATATAAAGATTTCTTATTATGTCAATAACGAAGGAATATGGATTTGAAAACAGATTTATTTATTTAAGTAGTATGTATTACAATATTTTTTACAAACTAACAGAAGTCACCATCCACAACGCTTACTTATAATTAATGATGTCAATAATAGTGTTGGTATAAGAATCAAAATAAATAATAATTAAAACTAGCAAATTCCTTGAAAAAAGTTTAGTCAATATAATATAAGTATAAATATTGGTTAGGATAGGTTAGAATAGTGATCATGTCGTGGTGCTAGGCTCCGTGTCGCGGACCCAGACATCTTCCAGATGGACGATGAGGGAGAGTCCCAGGGGTTTAGTCGGTAAACCCCCGCCTTCAGCCGGGGGGAGTCCGACATAACCCGTCCACCCCCGGTGGAGCGGTATGCGTAACGCATTTCCCCTGGGCAACAAAAAAAAAATCTTGAGATTCTCGGGCGAGTTTCGGGCGAGTTGTCCCATAACATAACCCGGTTTGGGATTTGACGATGTAATGTAATGTAAAGTGGACTCCGGTGTCCGCACTTAGACTCCTATTTGGTCCAGTGTACGTGTGGCTGGCTATTCTAGCCAGCCTAACTTCGCTCAGAAGCGCAGAAGCTTCTTCTCTTATCTTTACAGGCTTCGCGGAGTGACCTCGCTGATCCGGGTATTTCTTTTCGTTGTCTTGTCACAGCATCGCACTTTACTGGGATTTGACGAAGCGTTTAATGTTTAAGAGATAGAGACGTCCTGGATACGTACAGCCAGCCAAACATCAAAGTATACAAAACTGTCAAATTTCATCAATCGACTCTCATCTTACTGTCATACACATTAGGTTGAATATCAATTGGGGAAATTTGACAGATTGTGGTAACCTGATGTGTGGCTGACTGTACCAATTCTCGTGCACTCGACATTGAAGTCGAATCGGAATTTTATATGGACGAATGTATGAAATCTCTAAATTCTATTTCAATGTAGAGTGTACGAGAATTGGTTCCCTGGTCACCCTAGGTATAGGTTTCACATGATATTATTACAAGACGAGCGTCGGCGGCGGTCGCGGGCTGGAATGCAGTCGGGCCGGCCGCACACACGCCCGCGGGATCTTGCCGGTGTGTGCGTGTGTGTTAGGATGTGGTAACAGTGCTACCACTCGTCTGATTCTCACTGGTTTGTCACGAGGCAATCGCTCCAAACAATTTTGTAAAAAATAAATCTATTTTCTTCAAAGTCGCAACGCTAACCATTTACATCACTTGAACGGTGTTTTTTCCACTACAGCATTGTACCTGCAATAACCTGCTACACGTACAGTCAGCCACACATCAGGTTTCCACAATTTGTCATATTTCCTTAATTGACATTCAACCTAATGTGTATGATAGTAAGATGAGAGTCAATTGAAGAAATTAGACAGTTTTGTGTGGCTGTACGTACGTGTAGCAGGTCATTTCCTCTTTATCATATTAGCCCACATATACCCACTGCCGAGTAAGTATAGGGGCTCTTTTCTATCTATCATACCAATCCATGACCCTACGGTCCCCTGTCATCCATTTTTTTCCTGTTACCGTTACAATATTGTCCGATCAACGGGCCGGTGGTCTACTCACAAGATGACGTAAAATCTTGTACGAAGAGTAAACCATCGAACTACTTAGCTATCATCAGTGATGTAACCGAACAGATCTTGTAGAAAAGAGGTTAATTTATCAACAATACCAATTAAACTTTTACCAATTACAATACCAATACGCTTTTTCTTTAATCTAATAAAAAGTTGTTTGGAAATCGCTACAAGCCGTAAGATCACCGTATTGTAATGTCTGTTGTCACTGTACCATACCTGTAGTTTTTAAGACGAATCAACGTATCTGTTATACCTAAAACGAATTAGGTGTCTCGTCTGCAATACTAGTGGACTCACGTCACGACTGCGCTGCCAGCCTAACTCCCTTCCTTCGCACCTGACCGATCAGGTCTCCATACCTTAACTCATTCGGTAAAGACGGCACTGGTGCCGTAGGTTTTAGTTAAATACATCATTTGTCTAAACTGCAGAGATTATGATGAGAGCTAATAGAACGACATTAACTCAATGGATAAGATCGGCGTCTTCTTTACGAGAGGTCGTAAGTTTAAATTCGAGCATGAGAGCCTCTAGACTAGATTTTCGCAACTGCATATTTCTACTATTTGCTCGCTCGTCAGTGAGGTTTACAGACGGTTTCTGGAATTTGAATTGAATGATTAAGTTAGTTTGGCGCTCCTGGTAGCGAAGTTCTAAACGGCAGTCGCTTCATTGTGATAACTACCAGACTGACCAAGTCCTGGATTATGTTTCAAACGTACCGTAGGCTTCGAAGCTATGCCTTTGTGTCAGAAATAATGAGAGATGATGATTGAGGATTGATTCTAGAGGGCACTAAAATCTAGCTACATTTCTACTGTGAAGTTAATATTTTATAATCGAGTAAAAGGTGACCTCGTACCTGAGATTTGAAGTGAGAAACGCGTGAGTGAGACCTGTGGTAACGCATTCATCTGATTTGGTATTATTACACCTCATTTACTAAACAAACCACAAATTTTGCATGTCGTCTGCTGCATATGGAAGTGTTCATAACTGCTTGAGAAATATTCGAATTGATTATTAGAGCTGGGATTTATTCAATAATTTGTACTCAGAATGTTGGCAAAGTTGCCATAAAAAAGTTTAGATTAGCTAACACAGGTTCGAATGCTTTAAGTAAGTACAGGGTATATCGGTAGAAGATTACATCCCTTTAAACGTATTCTATCAGCCATTTTGAACAAATTGTAGCTAGGACTTTCAGAAATTAATCGAAAAATTTTACGATTCCCCATGCAAAAATTACAAGGCACGTAACCGACTTTGTTCGACTTTGAATAATTTATTTTATGAAATTTTCGAAAATTCATAGTAAAGTCAGGTTAGGTTGACCGAAGTGATGCTGGCCTCAAAGAAGATCGGCGTGAAGCAACTATTATGAACAATAGGTATTTGTTCAATGACTTTTGGAAATTCGGTTTAAAAATTCATCTTTTCATACAAAACTGGTCTCGTGACTTGGTCATTTTGGGTGGGAGTCGGAAAATTATCGACGAATATCCAAAAGTCGTAGAACAACAAATGTTTACTTACCCAGAATTTAATGATCGCTAGAAGGCATGGTTAAAGGGACGTAAACGTCTACAGATCTACTTATACATATTACATAATAATCTTTTACTAAAAGTAACAAACTTGACAATTTGTCCTACTTTCATAAAACGCCCGATATTTTCAGAACTAACCCGATAACACTAGGAAACTATTTTTATCAATTTAGCTATGTCGTATGATAAGTTTCAATATCGTCTTTCATCATAATCAAAAACCGGCCAAGTGCGAGTCGGGCTCGCGCACAAAGGGTTCCGTAGCAGCAAATATAAGATTTTTAAAGGTGTACAATACTGTAGTATATTTTTTGATCTATCTTATAAGGTTCAGCCATCGTTTTCAGTGTAAGCACAATAACTTAACCAAATTACAGTTAAATCAACCTATCTCAAAAACTATAAGAGATACTTTGATCAAACCAAAAATCGTTGAAAGAGTTAATTAGCATGCATCACCTCTATTTTTTTTAGAATTTTATACCCCGTAGTTATAAAATAGAGGGGGGGGGACAGTACTTTTTACGACTTTGAGAGCTGATACTCAAAAACCGTTCACTTTAAGAAAAAATGTTTTTTAGAAAAACTTATATCATTTTAAAAGACACTTTCCATTGATACCCCACCGGGTATGTACATCGAAAAAAAAAAATTTCATCCCTCAGTTACATGTATGGGGGGGCCCCACCCCCAATTCTTTTTTTTACTATTTAGTGTCATAATTTTTGTAGCGTTCATACACACATATTCCCATCAAATTTCATCACTGTTAGTACTTATAGTTCCGAGTAAATCGTGCTGTGACAGACGGACAGACGGGACAGACGGACAGACGACAGACGGACATGACGAAACTATAAGGGGTTCCGTTTTTGCCATGTTGGCTACGGAAACCCTAAAAAGTAGTGACAACATTACATAACTACTTGTCCTAGTCCCAAAACTAAGTAACTTTATGCAAAAAGAGGATGGAAGGGGGGGGGGGGGGTGAAAAGTTACTATTCCACGCGGACAACAGCTAGTTTGTTTATAAATGTTGGTGGTGTAATTAAAGGTAATGTGGTAGGTACCAAGGACTACAAGGTAAAAGGTATGAAACAATAAAGTTAACTTTTCCTTAACATTTATCGGCCAAAATTCAAAGAATTGGGTGACGCAAAGGATTTAATTCTGTATTAAACATGTTATATGTTAGGGATAATATGAAGCTCGTAACCGAAACTACTGGATACCCGAAACAAAAGATTGGTATCACCAAAGCAAAGTCAAATGAAACTTCTAATAGAGGCTGGATTTTATTAGCTTAATTTGTTATTATTCTTTTATCTGTCGGCAAATTACTTTAATCTTATTAAGAAAGTAGATAAGTGTTTTTTCTGCATCTCGGTGTTATTAGGTATATGTAGGTAAGTATGATAGCACATATTTGTGTTTTCTCCAGTGTCTAATCCGTAACACTTGTGCAGTTTAGTACGGGAACAGGCCAATGCATGAGATGTTCTATGCGGTGGGTCCCAAGAAAAAAATCGTATCTGCTAAGTAAAAACATAGCAGAAACGATTTTGTTCTTGGGAGTCGGAAAATTATCGACGAATATCCAAAAGTCGTAGAACAACAAATGTTAGCCAGAATGGTCGAGAGTAGACATGGTTAAAGGGACGGAAATGTCTACAGATCTATACACCCTGCATAATTAATCTTTTACTAAAAGTAACAAACTTGACAATTTGTCCTACATTTCATAAAACGCCCGATATTTCATAACTAACCCGATAACACTAGTAAACTATTTTTATCAATTTAGCTATGTCGTAATGATAAGTTTCAAATATCGTCTTTCATCATAATCAAAACCGGCCAAGTGCGAGTCGGGCTCGCGCACAAAGGGTTCCGTAGCAGCAAATATAAGATTTTAAAGGTGTACAATACTGTAGTATATTTTTTGATCTATCTTATAAGGTTCAGCCATCGTTTTCAGTGTAAGCACAAATATAATAACTTAACCAAAATTACAGTTAAATCAAGGCCTATCTCAAAAACGATAAGAAGATACTTTGATCAAACCACAAATCGTGGAAAGAGTTAATTAGCATGCATCACCGTCTATTTTTTTTAGAATTTATACCCCGTAGTTATAAAATCGAGCGGGGGGGGACATACTTTTTACGACTTTGAGAGCTGATATCTCAAAAACCGTTCACTTTAAGAAAAATGTTTTTTAGAAAACTTTATATCATTTTAAAAAGACCTTTCCATTGATCCCCCACACGGGTATGTACATCGAAAAAAAAAAATTTCATCCCTCAGTGTACATGTATTGGGGGCCCCACCCCAATTCTTTTTTTTACTATTTAGTGTACATATTTTTGTAGGCTGGTTCATACAACACATATTCCCATCAAATTTCATCACTGTAGTACTTATAGTTTCCGAGTAAATCGGCTGTGGACAGACTGACAGACGGACAGACGGACAGACGGACAGACGGACATGACGAAACTATAAGGGTTCCGTTTTTGCCATTTTGGCTACGGAACCCTAAAAAGTAGTGACAACATTACATACCTACTTTGTCCTAGTCCCAAACTAAGTAAACTTTATTGCAAAAAGAAGGATGGAAGGGGGGGGGGGGGGTGAAAAGATACTATTCCACGCGGACAACAGCTAGTTTGTTTATAAATGTTGGTGGTGTAATTAAAGGTAATGTGGTAGGTACCAAGGACTACAAGGTAAAAGGTATGAAACAATAAAGTTAACTTTTCCTTAACATTTATCGGCCAAAATTCAAAGAATTGGGTGACGCAAAGGATTTAATTCTTTACTAAACATGTTATATGTTAGGGATAATATGAAGTTCGTAACCGAAACTACTGGGTACCCGAAACAAAAGATTGGTATCACCAAAGCAAAAGTTAAATAAAGCTTCTAATAGGGGCTGGATTTTATTAACTTAACTTGTTATTATTCTTTTATCTGTCGGCAAATTACTTTAATCTTATTAAGAAAGTAGATAAGTGTTTTTTCTGCATCTCGGTGTTATTTAGTGTTTCCTCTAGTGTCTGGTATCCGTAACACAAGTGCAGTTTAGTACGGGAACAGGCCAATGCATGAGATGTTCTATGCGGTCATTCCCAAGAAAAAAATCGTATCTGGTAAGTAAAAACATAGCAGATACCATTTTGTTCTTGGGAGCCGCGTTGAAATTATTAAAATATTAATTATCCGTATAAATATACGTAACCGAAACCGAAACTTCATATCCGCAACCCTATAATCATTCAGACCGTAATCTGCATAATAAAATCTTGTCACTGACAATACACGGATTTTCGACAGGAAAACCTATGAATAACTGTTTGTTAATGTAATGACGAATGAATTGACATAATGAGTAACGCCTGTCACGTAATGTTAGGCTCCTCAATGTTATCTTTAAAATCATGATTAACTTTGTTTGGCAAATTATCGTATACACCTGAGATCGAACCGCCGCGCTGCTGCCAGGAGATTAGCTTCTCTTATGAAGACTCGCGTTTTTTATATGATAGGCGGAAGACGAGCACAGGTCCCTCCACCAGCCCATGGTCCTTCCTACCGTCTCGGCATACGGACCGAATCTTGGGAGACGCTCACCAGGTACTTGCTAAGGGCTCTTTCCCCGGTGCGTTTCTTCACTCCCTACAAAGTCTGTGTCGGAAGACGAGCAGACGTAACACATGATGGTAAGCAATTACCGCTGCCAGTAGAGACACAATTACGCTGCCACCCTTTAATCCCCTTTCGCCGATTGCGCCTCCTGTAGCCTCACACACTCGGCGAAAGGCAGCGAACACGTGGGTAAAGGGATGTTAATGTTTACAGATACATCCTGTATAGGCTACTATTACTATCTGATTGAAGTTTACAAACAGTTAAGAAGTGATTTTTCCTTTACTTGACATTGCCAGTTTGTTTACCTACTTGCGAGTTGTAGACCAATATGTTTAGTTGGTATTTCTTCAAGTTGTTCCCAGGGATAGGGTTTCCGATACCAGCGATAACTCAATAAGCTGTAAAAAGAGAGCGCTGGAGAAGCAGTGCAATTAGATTGTTTTTTAACGGTACTTTAGGTAACTAACCCGATAACACTAGTAAACTATTTTTTATCAATTTAGCTATGTCGTAATGATAAGTTTCAAATATCGTCTTTCATCATAATCAAAAAGTATAGTGACAACATTACATACCTACCTACTTTGTCCTAGTCTCAAACTAAGTAAACTTTATTGCGAAAAGAAGGATGGAAGGGGGGGGGGGGGGGGGGGGGGGGGGGGGATGTGTCGGTGAAAAGATACTATTCCACGCGGACAACAGCTAGTTTGTTTATAAATGTTGGTGGTGTAATTAAAGGTAATGTGGTAGGTACCAACTACAAGCTAGAAGGTATGAAACAATAAAGTTAACTTTTCCTTAACATTTATCGGCCAAAATTCAAAGAATTGGGTGACGCAAAGGATTTAATTCTTTATTAAACATGTTATATGTTAGGGATAATATGAAGCTCGTAACCGAAACTACTGGATACCCGAAACAAAAGATTGGTATCACCAAATCCAAAGTCAAATGAAGCTTCTAATAGAGGCTGGATTTTATTAGCTTAACTTGTTATTATTCTTTTATCTGTCGGCAAATTACTTTAATCTTATTAAGAAAGTAGATAAGTGTTTTTTTCTGCATCTCGGTGTTATTTAGTGTTTCCTCTAGTGTCTGGTATCCGTAACACAAGTGCAGTTTAGTACGGGAACAGGCCAATGCATGAGATGTTCTATGCGGTGGGTGGTAAAAACATAGCAGATACCATTTTGTTCTTGGGAGCCGCGTTGAAATTATTAAAATATTAATTATCCGTATAAATATCCGTAACCGAAACCGAAACTTCATATCCGCAACCCTATAATCATTCAGACCGTAATCTGCATAATAAAATCTTGTCACTGACAATACACGGATTTTCGACAGGAAAACCTATGAATAACTGTTTGTTAACTTCAATCAGATTTTGAAGTTAACAAACAGTTAAGAAGTGATTTTTCCTTTACTTGACATTGCCAGTTTGTTTACCTACTTGCGAGTTGTAGATCAAGATGTTTAGTTTGTATTTCTTCAAGTTGTTCCCAAGGATGGGGTTCCCGGTACTAGCGATAACCCAATAAGCTGTAAAAAGAGAGCGCTGGAGAAGTAGTGCAATTCGATTGTTTTTTAACGGTACTTTAGGTAAATACCCTGTATTAATTACTTTATATTCCGTTGAATATACGGTGTATCTACGTTTGGACATTTGGCTACCTCGGATCCCCCCACACCTCGGACACAAGCGAAAAAAAATACCAAGGCAACAGAATCATCATCATCTTAGCATTCTGCCCGCTTTCCTGCTACGACTCTTCCACTTCGCACGGTCTTTAACATCCATTGTGGTGAGTTTATTGGCACGTATGTCATCATAGACGCAACTAAGACAACAGAATATCTATGGAATTTTTTTTTACAGATTAAAATAAGTACTTGTTTTATTTAATAATGACAGGAGTTTAAAAGGTTTTCTGCAATTGAGAATTCAGTTAATCACACCGTAAGATTTCCCTGCAACTTCTTCTGTTGGTATATCAACTCACATGCATATATATAAGCATATACATAGTTGATGCTGTAGTTGGTAATACTTTAACTCATAACCCGGTTCTTCCCCACATTGGTTGCAACAACCTTGAAATTGTTTATTTTGGTTCAACTGTCTTAAAATATGTAAGTATCAGTGTTAGCTCCTATATTTGCATAGTCTATGTGGGTTAGTTGACGCTTTGTACAGACAACATAAAGAAATCCTCCAGCGGTTATCGCTGACTCGTCATATCTTATCTCCTTGATAGGCGCTGGCATGCTCACACGCAGGCTTCGCACCTCAGTACCAAATTATTTGAGGAAACGAAAGATACACGGTTTTTGTGAGTTCGTGCAGTGCGTAGATAAAGCTGCATTGTTGGATGTAAGTGATCTTAAGATAACACTAATTGTAAGGGTCTTTAAATTATATTCCTTGTGTATGTTAGAGTTTGATGACCCGGTGGAAAAAGCATCGAAAATGGCGTGAATAGTACATTTTTAAAACGTTTGTTTTGATGAGCAATGTGTCGGTGTGCAAGATTGCCAGTGCAAGATTTTATAAATTGTTTTTCTGGTTTTATCGATAGAAGAAGGCAATTCTATAAAACTATTTTGTTTTTTAATTACTAACCTCTCAGAAAATGTTACTTTGATCAATCTGACATACTTCATTAGTTCAATATTTTTAATTAAATTAATAATGTAGGTAATTACATTTTTATTAATTACTTAAATTTAATAAAACTATTTTTAGCTTATTGCTAATGAGTTTAGTTTACTTTCCTACTTCTGTTGTTAAAAATAGTAGACTTTTCTTCAATGGTTTTATAGCACCTAGGTATATCAGCTAGTATATTTTTAATGTTGTTTTATTTATTAAATGAATGTTTTATTGATACACACGTGTGCTATTCAATCATTTTCCTTATCGATGTAGTGCATTCCACCAGTAGGTATTATCATCAAGATCTTTATTTAATTTAAGAAAATCTTGGTTATTTTGTGTACCTTGTACCTTGTGTTTATGTAGGAATAAGATTTTTGATATTAATAAATGCAGTCTTTTATTATGATTTTAACTCAGTTGATCACTGCCTTTCAACCATGTTATTATTAATTTAAGTAGGTAACATTATAAGGCGCATGAAGAGATCAGATATAAATATGGCTAACATATTGACTTCGATTATTTCAATTGATGCAAAATTCTTAAATGTCACCCATCAGTATCAAGTCACGTGCACTTCTGCAATAATTAAGACAATGATAATAAATCATCCACTAATCAAGATCGCTCAGCGGGCTTTATTGCCACATCTGTGTAATAAAGTCTGAAAAGAATGGAAATAGCTAGACTATTTTACATCTCACGTTTTGAGATCTGGCATTGCATAGCAAGGCTGTCAGCGCACTTGTAACTCCACTGGTGTTGCAAGAGTCCATGGGCGGCGGCAATAGCTTACCATCAGGTTATCCGCCTGCTCTTTTGCTACCTATCACATAAAAAAAGCACCTCGGCGCTCCTATTGCTCCTCCCAGCCTGACTGTGGGGAAGGCAGTATCGGCCCGCAGTGTCAGCGGGCATACTGCCTGGCGAGGGGCGATAAGTAAAGTTCTTCAACCTGTACTACCTAAGTACTACACATTTCACATAGGTAATAGGTATACTACACATTGGCATTTGTCCGTGGTACTCACTAAGCTGGTCACACTGAAAACCAGGGTTACGGTGTATGGTCGCGACATAAGCTGAGTGAGGGCCATTTATGAACACAACACAGTTTAACACACGGCACTGCTGGTCAATGGAGACGGAGGGCTGTTTTTTTGTTTTCTGTTATTTTTGTTTTAGTTTATTTTATTTTTATTACTTTTCTGTTTGTTTGTGTCGTATTTTATTGTGTTTGTGTCAATTATCTGTAGTATATATCTGTCGTGGTGTCCAGAGTAATAAATGTATTTTCTTTCTTTCTTTCTTACTCTTGTCCCATCCTCACTCTAGCGATGAGGATGCGTCGCTGAGGTTTAGTCGGTACCTACGCCTCGGTCGCGCCTGACATAAACCTCCTGTCCCCCGGCTGGAAGATATGTTCAAGGAAATCCAGCAAAGATATAAGATATATATAAAACAGCAAAAATATAAAAGTAGTAATACGACTTCCGCTCCCACCCGCAAGTCTGATGGAGTGACGATTTGTGTAAAATGGCTGGCAAAAGTTGGATGCGAGATAACCGAGGATCGATCAAACTGGCGAAATAATTTGGGAAAGCCTATGTCCAGTAGTGAGCTGCTACGCCAGGCTGATGATGATATGATGAGTGGTCGTACTCGTAGCGTAAACTCTAATGTTTTGAACGATCATGTTACGATTAAATGCTAAACACTTCGTCGGTCGCTGCGTACGCGCCGTCGTATAGCTGATTTGCGCAGAGCCTTAAGACTGAGCCGAATCCAATTTTGAAACCCCATAACGTAATCATCGAGTACTTTTGCAAGACATCATTCTAAGGATGGTTATTTTCAAGTAAGGCACAGACTAAGGAGAAGATAAAGTGAGGAGTAGTAAAGAGAGTGAGCAATAATTTTACACTATGTTGTCATTAGTTTTTCAAGTCCTGTATAATGGCATTTTTACGCCAGTAAGACTAACCTTACGCTCAACCCTTACGCCAGTAAGTCTCTGTTTATGATTTGCGAATACCCAATGGCCATAACTGTTAGGTATCCGGTCCGCTGAAAACCAGCGTCGAGGCACACTTTGTCCCGACATATAACTGAGCGGGGACCTTTTTGGTGCCTTTTATAATATTTTATTAGATTTGATTATATTATAAGATTCTGAACTGTATTTTTAACTGTACAACATATCTGTATTTTTGGTGCCAAATAAACTTTTTCTATTCTAACCGAAAGTCGATCCCAATACATCTAGGACTAAGGTAGATGTTACACGCTCTTGAAACATGATACTTACATACACGTTGGCAACTAAATGAAAAATTTAAACACAGTTGCTTCGTCAAGTGTCGTAATCTTGATATCCAATAGAAGGGTTTTATACTTTTATCGAATCTTAAGCCTTCGCATTCGATGCTATCGGCGCCAATAACGGCGAACACAAAAAGATCTAGGATAAGTGAAATAGGCGACGTGATGCCTGTTCGATAACAGTGACGCGTGTTGTCGAGCGATGTCTAGATAGACCTTGGACTATTGGAAAACACATTTTTTAACCCTGATCTAGATCGGAGATTTGAAATGAGGATGTAAGCTTCATGTACCTAGTAGCATTATGTATATATTAACTAACTATCTATACAATTTATCTAGTATGTATAGATTGGTTAATACTTTCCTTTATGTTTTCGTAGC
The DNA here is from genome assembly GCA_014851415.1 of Cnaphalocrocis medinalis. Lineage (NCBI taxonomy): Eukaryota > Metazoa > Arthropoda > Insecta > Lepidoptera > Crambidae > Cnaphalocrocis > Cnaphalocrocis medinalis. Next base: position 18,275,929 of record CM026276.1, on the reverse strand, counting down.
TGGATTTTTTAAAATATACAACAACTGCGTGATGTTATAGACTCCAAGCGCCATCTGTTGGAACTGTTTAAGCTTTAGAGCCGAAAAGAAGTGACCGTAAAATAGTCCGAATCGTAAGTTGACCAATTTCCAAGAAAGTTGATTTTTCAGGATACAACAAACCCATATTAATAGTTATAATTATATGTTTAAAGGAGTCCGGCGAAGTTCTATGTATTTTCAGTCTGCGGTTTAGAGGTCCCGTGCCTAGAAAAAAATTAATGATACTTAAAGAAGAACACTCAACTAAGAAAAAAGGAAATTGTTGCCACTTTTCTAAAGATGGGATTATAAAGGTATAGGGCCGACAAAGTATAGTCGTACAAGGGTCATACATAAGGTTTTCGGCAAATGTCGGAAAATCGTATTTTCCTCACAAGTGTCAGTGACTCAGTGTTGATTGACATTTTCCCATAGAAGAAAAAATATCGTACAACGCCCCCCCTGTCAATGTTACTGAGTGGCCTTCAGTAGCGCCATGAGTTGACATCGAAAACTGACATAACGTAAACTATTGCTCTGTCTCTTTCAAATGCATCATAATGAAAGAGACAAAGCGATAGTTTTCGGTAGCGAGGATAGTATTTCTGAGTATTTCAAACTTGCACTCGCACTACTAGATTTTGTGCTACTAGCGCACTTGTGACTCTACTGGTGTTGCAGGTGTCTATGGGTGGCGGCAATCGCTTACCATCAGGTGATCTGTCTGCTCGTCTGCTACCAATCGCATAAAAATAAAAAAAAACATGGTAGTGCTACTGATGCTTAACGTACTATAAATGGCACTCGATAAATCGATGAATGATCCTATGAATGATGACTATGAATTTGTAAGCACGAGTATGAACTCGTGCTTACAAATTCATAGTCTGTCAGGCGCGCCTACCTTATATGTGTACTCAACGATTATTTATAAGTACATAATGTTGCATGTTTACATCAGCGTTATAAAGGTATGGTAAAACAAACTTCGGATGTGTAGGTTTGACGTCATTTAATCAATTAAGTACATAACAAATTGTCTAAAAGGCTGCAGGAGGTACTATATTACCCCGTCGACTTGCAAACCCCATATACCATAATATGCTAATGGTATGCGAACAGCAACCAACTGTTCGCTTACCCGCAACACAATAACATTATTACCCTAAAATAGCTTGTCGTCCTTGAATTGCTCTATCTACTACTATGTTTAGTATGACCTGCTGCCCGAATATCGAGATTTTATTCAGGCCCTTAAAACATATGGGTCAATACTATTAAATGCAGAGAGTATTTCACTATTGGCTTCTTCTTTCCATCGTCTCTGCACTTTCCTCGGATAAACGGTGGACTCGTCTTTTTCGATCAAGCAAGACGCAAAGAACAATGGACACATCGAAGCGGCATTATACTAAATAAACCAAATCACTTGGAAATCAAATCCAGGGAAATGCTGTTGTCTAGGTTGAATCAATAAACTCAAAAGTCCAGAAAATACGCGAAAACGTAAATGAATAGATAACACATTTAAAACAATTTAAACAGATGTCAAATAGCTTAACTATCAAAGTGACATTATGTTATGATTGACTCAACGTTTCGTTTTTCCTCTGTGATGTGAGTTTTGTTCACTGAATTGTTTGCAAATTGAAAATAATTTAACTTTTTATTCCATGCTTTCAAAAATATACTTATAATAAGATAAAATAAACATTTTGTTGCTTAGTTTAATTAGTATGTTTCCAAATATGTATGGTTTCGGAAAACATGAAGGCTGCTCTCGCCGGTCTTCTTTCTTAGATTTATTTCTTGAAAAAAGAACTGGTGATCCCACATTGGCTCGTGGGCTAAGTGCAAAGATTTGAATCATGCTAAGTGGTTATAAGTACACAGTTCTAACCTAACCTATTTCCGAAAATAAAATTTAAAACAGGTTGTTATTTTCCAGAAGTTAATCATCTTACGTTTCGGGCTATTTTACGTTGATATACTTAGATAAACCGAAAAGGCTCAACTCTAGCGCTATGCAATCAGCATGTAGCGCCATCTATCTATTGGTAATAATAAGTATCTGGAATTAACATCCCGAAACAAAGTGATGACGCTTTCGGGACATAGTTTTACTATTTTTTGTAGAAGTTTGAGTCTTCGCTAATAAATGCCACTGTGTGTCGATTAGGTACATCGCGTCCCAGTTTCGTCTTTTCGGGCTTCATATAGCTATGTGGTTTTCAAAAGAAGTTATCTCTTTATAAATATTATAGATAGAAGATAGAAGAAGAAGATATAATAAGAAATCTTCTTTTCAGCTCTCTAACCAGATGTTTTGAAACCGAAGAGCACAATCGCCAAGATGCTGGTAGCTACCCTGAGCACGCTAACGCCGCGCATGCGGTTTGCGTTCAAGAAGCCCGTCATCGAGAACTTTGCCTTCAAACTCCACTACCAGCTCACCGTCACCATGCTGCTGGGGTTCGTCATCCTGGTCTGCGCGAGGGAGTACTTCGGAGACCATATTAGATGCTTGTCCGACCAGGGCGTGCCACCTAACGTCATCCAGACCTACTGTTTCTTCATGGCTACGTTTACTATCGTAAGTAATTTATTGTCAGCAGCACGACCACTTGATTGCATATTGTTTTTCGTGTCTTTGATGACATCAGCATTAAGATACCCGCATAATTTAGTATGTATGCGATGATTAAACAGTGATAAAGAAATTTCCAAAAATCCTACATTACCTCATGATTTATCATCAAAAGCTCTGTCAATCTGAGCACGCATCTATAAATTTGTCATCGTATACGCACCACAAGCTAGTAAGTGAAAAAAACACATCAACCTTACGCTGAAGCAGAAATACTAGAATCATGCGTGCTAGAAATGACCGTATTACTTGCTCATCTTCTGCTTGAAAATGTGGCAACCCTTATGCAACCTTAGCCCAAAATGTGGAGGCATTAATAAGAGCGCAAACATCTTCAGTCTAGAATCAGCTTAGCGGGGCTAGATCTAACTTTTTTTGTGGGCAAGACTGATTTCGTGAGGCCCTTTTCTGCGATACCGTTGGACGAGCTTAAAATCTTTTGGGAGTTTTCCAAAGAAGAGTGAATGGGCTGTTACTAGACAGACATGCTTCAACCTCAGCCACATGATGATATGCCTGATGGTAAGAGATAAATAAAATAAATAAATAAATTGAGACAACATCACATACATTGTCCTGGTCCCAAACTAAGGTTTTCCCTTGCACTATGGAAACCAGAAACAACGAAGGTACCACAAACACCCAGACCCAACACAAATATCTGTTTCATCAACAAACATTTGTGTCGGTGCGGGAATCGAACCCGCGACCCTTACGTCTCAACCGGCGCTCAAACCATTGCGCTATACGGGTCGTCAAACCATCAATGTGAATGTCTTACCATCAGGTTAAATTGCGGCCGAATGTCTGGTTATTCTATAAAAATCAATGTTTTAGGTGCGGCATTACAACGAGAGCCTCCTCCAGACGGGGTTCCTCCCGCACCCGGGAGTGGGCCCCATGTCCGACTCGGACCAGGTGCTGCACCACACCTACTACCAGTGGGTCCCCTTCGTGCTGTTCATTCAGGCTATTTGCTTCTACATGCCGCATTACATTTGGAAGAAGAAGGAAGGTAAGAATTAATGTTCGCTCCAAATGAGGTGAAGTTGATGGGCGGATGATGATGAAAGATTCGAGGCTATGGATGAGGATGGAGCGGGAATGATTGGAATTGAAGGAAAACACACAGCACAAGTATTTATATTGTGAAGTTAAATAATAGTACAGAAGGAGAGCACTGTTACAAGTTTTAAGACAACACTTAGAAAACAACTAAACTACGTACAGAAGGTAATGACAGATTTCACTTAATTATTTACTTATAAAGAACACTGAAACAATTTAAATTACACAGATAGCCAAAGAGGTGATGAGGTGATGGTTAGCGGTGGTGGTCAGCGGTGGTCGCCAACAATTAATATAAATAAATACTGCTAGTTTTTTATAGTTTTAATGCCGAAGCCCTCTTAATAGGTATCATGAATAAGGTCCCTTTAGCATGTTAAATCAACAATAAAAGTCTCTCTGTCTCACGCCAACACGCACGCGCATTTATGTTTGTCTAGTCGGGTTTCTACGTGTCTATTTCGTGTTGTTTCGAGGATTTGGCGGAAAGATCCTCAAGTGAAGGCTGATCTCTCCCCCTATAAAAGGTAGAAGGTAGACCAACAACTTAGTGAAGATCGCGGGAATCCTTTGGATGCGGGCATCACATCTAAATACAATACGTTCTTCAAAACAACATGTGATTAAATGCACAAGAGTGAAATGAATAAAATGATTTCATATTGTTCACAGGATTGTTTTTCTTTTCCGATGTCCAATCGCACATTTGTTTCTTAATTATCTCATTGCGCAATTTGACAATACTCATTTTCTATTGATGCTTGTATGAAGATAACCCCCGATAAATTTATTAGTTCATCAGACAACTTATCAGGGCACTCCTTAATGAGAGTTTAATTGATTACGTGTCTCGCAATAATTATACATTTATATTAGACCATAATGGTGTCAACTTAAGTCAATACTTACTATATATTCGAGCTATTGTCCAACATAAGAGAAAACAGGGAAGTCATTTTCCGGGAGTAGCAAATCCCTGCTGTGTCTCCCAGGGGAAGGACACAACGAATACACATTCTACAGATACCATTATTTTTTTCTTCTACCTACAGGAGGCAGAATTAAGGCTCTGGTGAGCGGCCTTGAATATGCTGCTTTGGCTCTCGAAGACCAAGATATGACTGTGAATGGACGCACGGTGCTGTCCAAAGCCACTCTTGACAATGCGATTAATAACATACAGAAAGATATTGTGCTCAGGTGAGATTCTAAAAAGAAGGTACTGTTAACCGACTTGACAAATTTCCAGATACTCCTGATAAAAAGTTAAGAAGGAATTTATCTCTAAATTAGAGACCGTGAAACATGACAGAAAAATACACTTTCTGAATACAAATTGCATCGATCAGCTGATCATTTTGGATCGAAACCTGTTTTTTTGAGATTACCCGGGGAAAAAAAATGCCCTTAGAAAATGTCGGAAATGGCTAAAAAGCACGGTGTATCAATAAGTTAGCTAAAGAAGATAGTTACATCTCCCATCCTTTTTGTGCCACGGCCAGAGCGTTGCCAGATTTTTTTAAGAAAGCAGGGGTTTAACTTTTGCAACCATTTGAGTAAAAGAGCGGGATGCTGTTGGTTGAAAGCGGGAACACAAGACTCATAAGCCAAAATTCGTTGGCTAGATTCGCACTCTCATCATCATAGGCCTTTGCATCTTTAATAGATGATTTAAGCAGCATCACGCGGTGTGGCTTTACAGCAGCGCTCGTGGCAGTAAATTCGCACTCTAAACAAACACATTCTGAGTACTAGTAGTACTGCCAGTAGTAAATAGAAGGGTGTTGACTTTACAGCCATTAATCTTCATAACATCTTCTAGATTGCGGGTAAGCAGAACTTGGTCCACCTGGCTGGTGTCGATGGAGATAATGAACTTGCTCCACGTCATGATCCAGGTCTGGTTGATCAACAAGTTCCTCAACGGGCACTTCATAGACTTGGGCCCCGAGGACGCTTCAGTTCAGTCATTGGAACGACATCGCTGACCCGTTGGAGACTGTCTTCCCTAAGGTTCGTTTTATGGATTTCATTGTATTACTCGATTGGCTTGACCAATAAGTATAGGGATTGATAGAAACTCTTTAGTACAAAAAAGGTTACAGAACTAAATGCTAAGGTCATAATTAGGCTGCGTTTGCATTGAAGCCGAGCAATATCCACCAACAGGATTCTCAATGAGCAAGCTACTTCTAAGTGGATTTCACTCCAGGCAGCCCAAAATACGATTTCGATGAGATGTCAGATCTGATGATGGCGTATCATATTCTTACATGAGTAATGAAGAGAGGCTCTTATTTTTAATAAAGTTATTTGTCACGAATGCTGCAGATAGCTAAACTAACCTCTGGATTTCATCTCTAGAGGTCCGGTTTCTCAAACTTCAGTTGATTCTCAACTTAATATCAAACACGTTGATTCCAATATTTTCAATATTGTAGTAACTATGTGCGCATCAAGATTCAGTTGATAAAACCAATCTTCTTAATTGGCTACTTACTAAGTTTAGTGTTATGCAGGTACTATTAGGTGGTTCAGACATTTGAGCAATGTTTGTAAAAGAACCGCTAAAAACATCAACTGTTGGCGGTTTACTTTGTATGGAGTTGATTGTTTGCTTACTACAAATTAAGTGACTTAACCCTTCATCAGGCAACAAGACATCTTTTTTTTCATTGGGTTTCAACCTTTTCGTAACTGCATAAAGTTCAAAATCTGGTGGTCCCATATGGTACATGGCTGGTTAAACAGGTAATTCTGTGATGCAGGTGACCAAGTGCATCTTCCACAAGTACGGTCCCAGCGGGTCCATACAGCAGCACGACGCGCTGTGCGTGATGGCGCTCAACATCATCCATGAGAAGATCTACACGATCCTCTGGTTCTGGTTTTTGTTCCTCTTCATCGTATCTGCTATTGGTAAGTAAAAGTGTTTTTACAGTAGTTATTTTTTGTTTTTTTTTTTGCTTAAAATGAATAAATCATTCTGACAACACCTCATACTTTGACCTGACCTCGAGCTAAGTAGCTTAAGTACTGTGTTACAAATATCAGACAACAGAGGAAACACAAAATATTATATAATACAAACAAATACATATAATATTACACGCTGACACTGAACAAGCACAATTTATACAAATGTTCATAACTGTGTAAGGGGATCGAATCCGCGACCATTGGCGCATGAGGTAGGATCATTACCAAATGCGCCAACTAGCCGTTAACAGAATGGACTGTCCATTTCATTAACTAACCTTCAGTTATTGTTAACCGACTTTTGTTTCGTTATTCAAGCAAGAGTTTCAAAAATATTTTCTAGTCTCTTCTCTCCTTTCCAGCTGTAATCTGGCGAGGAGTATCATTCTTCCTGTACCGAAAAGAGAAGTTCCACCTTTACATGTTCAGTGACATCGCAACCGGCAAGTTCTCGTCAGGAGATATGATGACGCTGCATGGGTGCCTGTACGCTGATTGGCTATTTCTGTACTACCTCAAGAAGAATATGAGCAAGAAGGTGTTTGAGTGAGTATCATCAGAGTTCTTTTGCGACCTCAAAAGCGGAACGTAATTCAATTGATGATCGAATTGTTATCTCCACTCCTTCCATTCGCAATATTTTTTACTTAATGCGACAGGTACCTCTAGATAACAGAATCTAAGGGTGTTCAAATGCACATTTTCGGATCATAGTATAGTTAATCAAGCATGGAACGAATGCACTCAAAATGTACTTGATCGATTTCGGGGCAGTGTCACTACCAAATATGGGTTAGTGAAATTGGGTATGGGAATGTATCATTGCAAGCCTACAAGTTCTAAAAAATCCACTAGAGATTTTGAATGTGATTTTGAAGATTTAATAATTTATTTTTTTCCTCCCACAGCCAACTATACAAAAGTTTAGCAGAGGAACTAAGTAAACAGGAAGTTCCCTGGAAAGATGACCAGGATGGTGAAGAGCTGGGAGGGGAGCCTGTCCTCATCAACAGGGTAGACTATGACGACGAGACCCTGCCCTTGAAAGATACTAAGAGGGATTAGGTTAAGGTCCAGTGACATTTACACTTTAAGGTGACATTTGGTTTGCGGAGCCTGTGAGAGCATCTAAAAAACTCGCACTTCTTGTAGTGTGACCAAGAGGAGGAACGTCAAGTCTTGATGGTGAGAAGCTCAAGAGGAGAGGCGAGTTTTGTCTCACTTTATTTATAAATATACTTAGCCAATAGTTACGCAAGATAAAGACAGGCGAATATATTCGAAACGAACAGATATGTAAGAAAGTTCTAATCTTAATAGGTTTTGTTACTCTTTTACAAGAAGCGACTGAGAAGTTTATATCAGTCAGTCAGTTACTCAAAAAAATTTGATATTCTTTTGAAAGTTAAAAAATAAGTAATAAAGACGAAATTGTTAAAAATAAAGATACCTACATAATATATGTGATAGAGTAGAGTAACATAAGGCGTGGCGGCCGTGATGCAACTGTCGTGGTCAGAAGCGAAATGGCGCCGCGCGCGACCGTTTTTCTCTAGAAGACTGGTAATTCTTTGGCTACCCTCAAATTAGATAATGCCTCAGAACAATTTAATTTTACTTCCATATTATTCGTCTATGTAGAAAGAGATGAATGTAGGGTGCTCAATCTGCTAAATGTCCTTACATAAACGTCAATTATATAGTTTCCTTTTTGGATGTTTTTTTTATAACTATATTTTAGTAATTAGTATTAAGTTATTCGCATTTTAACATAAATTATAATGATTAAGGACACAGAACTTTCTACTAACCTTCTGTGGTTTAGTAATTCTTTGGAAGTTAACGTTTTAATAAAGACATTTTGACAGTTTGAGAGTAGCTGACTGTACAAGTGTGATTGGAAGAAACTTTAGTGTATAAGTTAGTATTGCTCAAAATATTTAGGTTGGTGTGTATCGTATAATATAGTTATTTATGTATAAAATGCATAAGTACCTAGTTTAAGTGATGACCTTTTCGAATATTTAGTCATTTGAAATCTTTCGGCTCAAAGTAGATATGGTATGAAAAAATATTTTTATTTATTTACTAGTTACTATAAGTATACTATTAAATCCTTATATTTTGTTATGTTTTTAGGAATTCAAATTTCTAGGTATTATTAATGAATGTGCATTGCCCGATATGTCTAGTCCTGTGTCAGTTAGTCCATAAGAACATTTTTAATAAAAATATGACAACCCGTTTTTTTCCACTGGTTTATTTGGGGGCACGGCTGTGCCCCGCCAAGGCGAGCAAAAAAGCGGCACGGCCGTACCATCCTTTTCTCAAAGCAACTCAGGCCATTTTCGACCTCCTATAACTTCGTTGTGGATAAAGCTAGAAGCTTAAATTTTCATAAGCCAATTAGACATTGTATGAACACGGTACATTTAAAATTTCATTCAATTTGAACCAGTTGTTTAATAATTACAACGAGTCCAGGTTTCTTAATTTTGTCACTCATTCAATGACAGACCAATCATCAAAATTCTAAGACACAATATTATAAATAGTGTTTGGGGTATAAATCGAGGAAAAAGTAAAGTATTTTAAATTTGGTCCAGTTTTCTAGATACATACATCAACTTCAAAATAACTTTGTAATCCTATATAAATACCATACCGATGTATAAGATTACCACGTTACATTTGCAGTTCAGTAGATGTTAAGAATTTTCTACAAAAATGAATGTGAGATTCCATCAAAAACAATAACTTTTTTAAAACCAAGTATCGCAACTACCGTAAAAAGTTGTGAGATCCATGTTTTGCTAAGTCGGGTATTATTATTTTTTGACCCAGATTGGCGACCATACTATTGAGAAATATTAGTAGGAGAGCTTTGTTTTAAAAATAATTTATCGTTGTGTTAGCTTAACCAATCAAGTAACTGGATTAACAAGTCCTAATAATACTTTAAACCTTTGGCTTAATCCATAGCGACAGTTGTTTTCATCGGAGTACTTAATGCTGTTTATTTTATCAATAAATACTGCTTGTAAATTATAATTATTTAGATAAAAAACGCCGATAGCTCTGTCGGCGACTTCTGACGACTGAATAGCCCCTTTGTTTTTAATCATTTTTTATTTAATAGCTCCGAATCCACATATCTGATAGTTGGTAGTAATGTTATAGTGTAGGCAGTTAGATAGGTCTTATGTAATCTAATCTTCGATCCGCGGTTAAAATTTGGTAGATAGGACCTTGGAAAATCCAACACGCTGTGCATGTGTTAAGTTCGACCCCATATGGTATACTACCATCTAAGGCAGGGTTTCTTTAAACTTTATTCAGTCACGGACCACTAACTGAATTCAAAAACCTCTACGGACCCCTGTCAAAGAATATTTTAGGAAAAAAAAACCTTTTATGTAGTAATCAGTTTTATTGCACAAAAATCTTTTATTGGTAGTTTACTTACACTTAGGCACTAATACTTAATTAGGTACTAAATTAGTGAGAAGGATGCTCTTGTTTGAAGGGCCCGTGCCCCAGTAGTGGGGACGTAAATGGGCTGATGATGATGAGCTGCTGCTATGTTGTCCGTAACATGAGTGTCAGGGGTCCCCCTCTCATGTTACGGACCCCTAAGGGGTCCGTGGACCCCACTTTAAGAAACCCTGATCTAAGGGCTGGAGTACCTCAGTAGCAACTTCATTATTTTAAGCGTGTACAACGTAGGGCTGTTCAAATTGTCGCAGACTTTATTCTCTCAAGACAAGTCCAGTTGATCCTCTAGGTCTCTCGAAGGGTTAATCCCTTTTAACGTCGTTAGACCCAAAATCCTTTTAAAAGGCTTAAACCAATTGATTTTCCATTGTGTCTGCTCTCTGGGCCTTACGACGTTAAAGATCAAAATGTCATTTTAATCTTTAGGTAGCTACAACTAGCCTGCATTCAACCAACGAGAATATGCGTTCTTTATTAGGTCATCAGTTCACCTTTTAACTCATACTCGCTCACGGACTTTTTATCAATTCACAAAGGACCAATCAATCACAGAAGTGCGATATAAAGTGGCTACAATTGGTACAAGTCTGCACATGTAAGTATTCTTAGAATCTTAGCTCAATCGGTTGAGGATAACTGGTTATTTATATCTTAAGTGTTAAGTGATAGACAAGTAGTTTTTTTTTATGTGATAGGTAGCAGACGAGCAGGCGGATCACCTGATGGTAAGCAATTGCCGCCGCCCATGGACACATGCAACACCAGTGTAGTCACAAGTGCGCTGCTAACCTTTTATCCCCTTCCCACCCGATGGGCCTCCGGTACCCTCACTCACTCGGCGAAACACAGCACAGGAGCTGCTTCACGCCGGTTTTCTGTGAGGCAGTGGTATCACTCCGGTCGAGCCGGCTCATTCATGCCGAAGCACGGCTCTCCCACAATTAAACAACAGTATACAACTCACCTGATGGTTAGCGATTGCCGCCGCCAGTAAAGTCACAAGTGCGCTGCCCAGCTTTAAACCTCTTGTCGCTATGGACTACTCTCCTGGACCTCCGGTATGATGGTACTTGAGAGAGGTCCAGTCAGGGCCGTCTTAAACTAGGCCGGGGCCCGTGGGCACACAAAAATTGGAGGCCCTTTTGGAAAGTGAAAAATGCGAATTAACTTACTATTTTTTTTAATTTAATTTAATTGCTTACTATTATTACCTATTATTTAATAATTTACTATAAGTGTATATAAATACAGTATTTTTATGAGCAAAAATGTGTGAGAGAAATTGTAGGTTCTTCGGGGCCCCCTTGGTAGCGAGGGCCCTGGGCACGGACCCCGCGTGCTCTTATGGCAAAGACGGTATTGGGTCCAGTGAGATCCAGTGAAAATAAAAAGTAGATCTTTTTCGACCATAACCCATAATAACAGCACTCTTTTGCGAATGGAGCCATCATTGGCCCTTATTAAATCTGCTATCGTATGACAACTTTCGTCAAACATTTAAGTCGAGTAAAAAAGCGGCACGGCCTACCATCCTTTTCTCGAAGTAATTCAGGCCATTTTCAACCCCCTATAACAGTGTTTCCCAAACTTTGTTATGCCATGGCCCGGTAATTTTCACACTGACCCTTCGTGACCCACTAAGTAATTTCAAACTCAAGCTGGTTTCATACACATTTGTTAATAGTAGAAATATTAATTAGTACTCGGTACTAATATTTTGGCACTAGTCACTATTTTGTTAGTGCGAAGTATGCAGCTGATTCTTATTTTTTACTTAAGGATTCAAGTGAGGTATTACTCATGTTTATAGATAAGGTGAATATTATGTCGCGACCCGGTTATTTCATTTTGGTGGCCCGGCACCGGGTCGCGACCCGGCTGTTGGGAAACGCTGCCCTTTAACTTCGTTTTGGACAAAACCAGAAGCTTCAATTTTCAGTAACTAAGTAGGCATTGTACGCGGTATATTTCAAATGTGATTCACTTTGAATCAGTAGTTTTAGAAATATAACGAGTCTAAATTTCTTAATTTTGTCACTCACTGACCGATCATCAGAATTCTAAGGCACTTCTGGCAGTTATAGAACCTTCAAATTTAGAATATAATTGGTGTTTAGTACATATTTTGTGGTTTAGTGTATGAATCAAGGAAAAATTAAAATATTTTTTTAATTTTCTACATGCATGAACTGCATAAGTAACTTTGTAATCCCATACATATACCCCCAGATACAAAGTTACATTTGCCGTTGAGGTACCGAAAAGAAAAATATAGGACTACATAAAGAAATGAGATTCCATAAAAGCAATTGTCAAAAATACCAAATCTCGCAACTCAGTTGTTCTACCGTAAAAAGTTGGGAGATCCATGTAATACCAAGTCGATTATTAATTTATTCAGTCCCGTAACCGTTAATAACGTTTTAAATAAATGTTATTGACTGGGCAATCGCGCTCAACAATTAATTATGCATTATTTACTTATTTAAAACGTTTCATTTCAATTATTCATTTTACAAAAGCGATGCCTTGACAACATGGTAAACTGCAGGCTAAGGCTGCTGGCTACATTTTAAAACCACGAAATTTTTTACCCTCACAGGCATATACATTTTAGAACCCTGCATGTTTGTCAGAAAACATAAAAACTTGTTCTCGCTGCATGAAAGGCCTCAAAATCTAAGACCCCGGGTCAAATTACCTCCACTGATAACCAAATTAGAAATTGTAAAATCTGGCCCATTTGGAATGACTGTAAAAATTATAAAAGTGAAACTACTTCTAGAGGTTGCACACTAAAAACTTAAGAGATGTTTCTACTCCCTGTCAGTTTTTTGATGTGCAATAATCTTGTCCTTATGAAAAACTGTTTGTTATTAAATCTTTATAGTTTATTGAATGTGTATGTACCTAGTTTTAATTTTAGTTTTTATATTATTGCTGTGCCCTAACAGGGTTCATATCTCTAACCCTATCTATATACCAAAGACCTGTATCCTACAACATGAGTGCAATCCTACTACTATTATAAAGGTGAAAGTTTGTAAGGATGTATGGATGTTTGTTACTCTTTCACGTAAAAACTACTGAATGGATTTGAATGAAACTTTACCACAATATAGCTTATACATCAGAATAACACATAGGCTACAATTTATAAAAATATATTGTGTGGATTGTCCAAAATATGACGGTAAGTGTCAATAATTAACTCCACGCGTACGAAGTCGCGGGCGGCCGCTAGTAAATAATAAATAAATTAATAAATAAATTGAGATAACATCACATACATTGTCCTGGTCCCAAACAAAGGTTTTCCCGTGTACTATGGAAACCAGAAACAACGAAGGAACTACAAACACCCAGACCCAACACAAATATCTGTTTCATCAACAAACATTTGTGTTGGTGCGGGAATCGAACCCGCGACCCTTGCGTCTCAACCGGCGCTCAAACCATTGCGCCAACCGGGCCGTCAAATGATTTGTATTTATTTATTAACGTTAGCATAAACAAATCTCCGCCGTGGAAGTTTCTACTGGGAGAGCTATCCTTCAGTTATCTCAGCACGAATATAATTTATACAGAGTGAGCAAGAGCAACTGAACATGGGCACTGGATGCCCTATCTGAGCCTCTGAGGGCAAGGGATTTGGTTGGTTGGAACTTGGAAGGTTGGCAGCGATCTTTGAACTCGTACCCGAAAACCTTAGAGCGTGGCCCGCGCGACAGCACACTCTCAATCGGGTTCGACGATGTGACCGTAACTATAAGGAAGAACAGCTTAATTATACAAGCACGTTATCAAAATAAATAAAGTAACGTGCTCTCAAAAATAGGGTTTTATGTCAAATAACACGATAACTAGATCGGTGTTATACTTCGGTTAGCGCTTTTGACTAAAGGTGTTGGTTAAGTACTTTCGGAAAAAAATTTTGCTTGTGCGATGTAACTTTGTACAGCGCCATCTATTAGCAGTTGATAAGACCTTGTGGTTCTTGTCACTTGTGGATATATTGAGCCGCCCACTAATGTACCTATTTTAACATTTGAATAAAATATAATTTGTTACGAACAGGTACCTAGACGGTATTTATTTTTACGTTTCCGTACCCAAAGAGTAAAAACGGGACCCTATTAATATGAATTCGCTGTGTCCTTGCCTTGCCTCATGAACCACGATAGCTAGTCAGCTGAATTTTACACACTTTAGGTATGCATTTCCGATGCGTTTAACGAAGTTAATTAAAAATGAAATAAATTTAATATTTAAGCGCGGCTCCCATACTAAAACGCGTTAGGTAATTAACCGCTTTGTTTGTTATCTTTTTTTTCCTTTTTTGCTGCTACTGTTTCTAGAGACACTCTTAATTCTGCCAATGTCGAGTAATTAAAGAGAAACCGTATTTACTTTTGTAAAAAACACTTAAAATCAAAATAAATTAAATATGTCAGGGGGCTCACCTACAACAAATGCGATTTTTTTGCTCAAGTTACTGTACTTAAATAAATTTATATACTTTTATTGTGTGTTCTTGGGTATTTATGTAAGTACCTACTTATTTACATAAATAAAATTGTTAGCTTTTATACCGACCCATATATTGCGAATAAATAAAAAACAATAAAACTTGTCAAAAAAAACAGGTCTCGCAACTCATTTGTTCTACCGTAAAAAGTTGTGAGATTAATTATCAAACCTAACAAATCTTACAGTGACCATATTATTATCAATATTAGAAATCTTTTCTTTTTCTTTTCTTTTTGTTTTAAATAAAATATTGACATCGGTACTTCCAAACAAAGGTGGGCTTACACATTCATGAACATTGGACGCACAGACAACCTTGTAGCAGTCCAAATTAAACAAGCCTACCTCGAATCGCAGATTCTTGATGTTTTAATTAATTAGCACGCGCCAAACTAGTCAGGGTCTATTAAGACGTTTTATTTTTGGATCCCAATCATGTGACGAAATGTATGTCTAGCGACGTTAATAATTATAATTCACACAACATTTCCTACATTAACCTGACTCCGTAGTAAGTAGTAGTGTTACAGATATCAGTCGACAGAGGAAACACAAAATATAGTATATGAAGAAAGTTTTTGACTATCCAATTTCTCTATTGTAGCGTTTGTTTTTTGGAAGGAACAATTTATTTTTAGCAAAGGATTGCAACACAACAAAATGGTTGTCAATGTTGGTTACCTATTGACTGACATTACGAATTCGATGACGTTTGACGTTTGTCTATCTGTCTGACGTTTGACGGAACAAACCACAGACTAAGAAATGAAAACTATCCAAAAAACCTTATAAACCAAACCGTTTAACGTCACATTGACAGACATTGACATTGATAGTTGCTTTTTTTGTCTTTGGTCCCGTCGTCTCACGCGTCTTGTCATTGGTAAACGTTGAAAATGGTCATCTTTTTTATTTTATAACCACGAAACTGTGCATTATATGGAATTCATTGTATTTTTCCTCGTAATAAGCATTTTTCTCCGATTTTTAATTTAGCGTACATAGACCCAACCCATAATGGGACAACTCATTTCCGACGACCCATTTGGCGTAGTGGTTTGAGCGCCGGTTGAGACGCAAGGGTCGGGGGTTCGATTTCCGCACCAAGACAAATGTTTGTTGATGAAACAGATATTTGTCTTGGGTCTGGGTGTTTGTGGTTCCTTCGTTGTTTCTGGTTTCCATAGTACAAGGGAAAACCTTAGTTTGGGACCAGGGCAATGTATGTGATGTTGTCTCAATTTATTATTATTATTATTTATTATAAATACTTACTTACTCCACTGGCTCAGCGACTCGAAACGAGTCTAACGGTCGGTTTCTGAATTGAGAATTTGAAGTTAAGCACTACTTAAGTACAAACTTTGACATTTGAAGTATGAATCAAGTGTCAAAGTTTGTACTTAAGTAAAAAAAGTGCTTAACTTCAAATTCTCAATACAGAAACTGGTCGTAAGCCTCCGAAACAAGAGAACGCCACTTCGGTCGATCTTGCTCTGCACTACTTGTTGCCAGTCAGAGCCTGAGTTCCTGCAGATCGTTTTCGATGACGTCTTTGCAGTGATACCTGGGTCGACCTACCGGGCGTCGGCCCATCGGTCGGCTCTGGTATGCTTTCTTCACGAGACCGTCCTCGTCCAGTCTCTCGAGGTGGCCAAGCCAGTGAAGACGATGCGCCTTGGTCTCGTCGATGTTGCATGTCCACAATGTTCTCTATTTCGGCATTTGTAAGTATTCTCTAGCTATCGTCTTGTACTTTAAGGTAAAAGTACAACTCAAGAGTGCATAGTTAACGCTAATTGCGCAGGCGCAGGAGTTCACTCCGGCGTATTGACCTCGGATGCTTCGGGACGTGCGCGCTAGCCTCGACGAGCGGTGACGCTTGCCCATTGATGGTGTATGTTTTAAAAAATACTCAGATGTAAGTAAAGTATTTGCCTATACACTGTCCCAACACAGGGCAAAGGCCTCCATCATAGAAATCAAATCATTGCTACTATGATGGGTCTCGTCCGATGCGGATAAATCTATATTACTTATATAATTTCTTTATAAAGATTACTTATGTTTTTTAGTTATACAGTTTTCAAAAAATTCGAAACATACTTTTAGCTTGATCTCGATCGAGCTCGAGAATCGAACTTAGAACCGAAACCGCGGCCCGGTACTTAAACCACTAGACCAACGGGGTGTTCATGTGTTAAGGCTACTCAGATGTTAAGAAATATTTGACAAATTATTGAACGTCTACGTGAAAATTAAAACTTAGACATCAATAATTTTGTGACGATAGAAGTTTTTTTTTATGTGATGACAGACGAGCAGGCGGATCACCTGATGGTAAGCAATTGCCGCCGCTCATGGACACTTGCAACACCAGTATTATTATGTTTCAGGGACATAAGGATGTTAAAATAACAACACGATTTTATCTTTTCCCTAAACAAATCTAGTGAATTGATCAAATCCCTAAATTCCCCCCCAACGGATCAGGGGGTTTCGTTAACAATGTACCTAAAGAGTGCTCTTCTACTACCCCTCCTCCACTTTAGCACGGTCTTTTAACACGATCTTTTTTTTAATTATTTTTTTTAAGATCTGTAAACTGTTTTTTTTATTGTGTCAAATAATTTTCTTTTTTTCTTTCTTTCTATCTTTGGCATCCTGTATGGCATCTATGGTGTTAAACTGTACTCGTAATACGTAGGTAGGGTAGGGTAACCGAGACAGTGATTGCCCAGGTACAGTGAATGCCCCGAAATAAGGTACATACATTTTAACTTATTTTCAAAGGTGTAGTTTTACATTAAATCCATTAAATAACACTAAGATACTGTTTACTAGAGTTCTAAATAAGACATTTGGCAAAATTTTCGGTAAATAATATTGTAATGGCAGTTTTTGGACAGCGGGTGTCCGTCACTTCAATAAATGCGAATTCCTTACAGAATTTGTTAAGGATACATTTTGCGGTTTTGAAGTTTGTATCACTTTAATTTTCGTTTTTGACCGTTAAAGCACAACGACGTGTTAGTTAAAGCTTCAATGTTTCATTTGAAGCAGTTATCGTAGCGTAATTTTATTCCATTAAGTATTTTAAGGGGGTGGGCAATCACTGTACCTAAATTAGGAGAAATTCAGTAATTGCCATACCAGAATTCAGTTATTGCCATAGGCATGAGACAGTGATTGCCCGGGTAGGTATTTACTAAATCACGTGAGGATTATAATAATCGAACCGAAATTTTCTTTTTTTATCCTGTATCTTTCTTTATATCTATATGTCTGGTACTGTACTTCAAGGAGTTATAAAAAATACAGCTTTTTACAAAAAGTTGACCTAAAATAGGGGAATATTTTATCTGCTATCGTAAATCTTGGTGGAAAAGTTAGTGGTAAGAAAAACAACCAATAATTATATCGTAATAATTTTATTAGGTATTTTACCGTGGGAGAGCCACGTTTCAGAATTAATAAGCCGGCTTAAACGGAGTGATTCTATGATCACAGAGAAAACTAACGTCAAGCGGCGATAACGGGGGGTACCGGAGGCTCAATGAAGGAGTTAAAATGTCGGCAGCGCATTTGTGATTCCACTTATTGTTGCGAGTGTCTATGAACGGTGGAAATCGCTTACCATCAGGTGATCCGTATGCTTATGTGCCTATCACATATAAAAATTGAATTATCAAGGTATGGTTGCAGTTAGTAATAATTAGAAAAAATATCGAATTTTAACTGTGGGAGAGCCACAATTCGGCATGAATGGGCCGGCTTGATCGGAGTCTGCTCTACTTCACAGAAAACCGGCGTGAAGCAGCCCCTCTGCTGTGTTTCGCCGAGTGAGTGAGGGTAACTGAGGCCCATCCGGAGGGAAGGGGATAAAAGGTTGGCAGCACTTGTGACTCCACTGGTGTTTCAGGTGATGGGCGGCAGCATTGCTTTTTATATATGATGTGGCAGTCAAAAACACGCATCACTACACCAGTGGAGTCACAAGTATGCTGCAAATGTTTTAACTCCCCCCCCCCCCTCACCCCCTCACCCCAATGGGCCTCCGATAACCTCAAAACAGTATCTACTTTTTGTAAAATTGGTACTTTCCATTAATTCGCTGAGATAACGACAAACTAGATGACGATTTTACTAGATTTTGAAATTAAATGGGTTTTCTTAGTCAATGGTATCTTAATTGGATGATGTTACTGATTTTAATTGCTTAGAAATATATCTTAACGCTTAAAAACTTACGAAAGATCTAAAATTTTAAGTATTTATTAATATTTTTATGGAATTACAACGTGCGGTATAGGTGGCAATGACTGTCTCATTTGGTTGGCAATAACTGTGTCAAGTGGGCAATCACTGTGTTTTTAGGAGATATTTTTGTTATACGTTATAATTATAAAAATTCTTAGATGTTTGAATTATTGCTAACTTATCTCAATGCTAAACTATTAACGTTGTCAAATAATTACACTCTGATTCTAATTGTTAAAGTAAGGATTATATTGAAATAAAACTAGTGTCAATTCTTAAGTGGGCAATCACTATCTCGATCACCCTAGTTTTCTTCCTATCAATTTTGATTTTTTTTGTAAATGTTGTGTTAGCATTAGATAAGTAATTGTATTTTCTTGGTCGTGGGTTTATCCACATACAAGTCATCTTATCTTATAAATAGACATGCTACTGGTTTTACGCCGGAGTTGATCAAACTAATTTAACTTATTATTATTCTACAAAGACTAAAGATATTATTTCATTATATAAGGACGTACGTCCCGAAGAATCCTGCAGTTTCCCGGAATTTCGGTCTCTCACAGTCGCGGGCGCAGGTAGCTTAGCCTAGTCCCGCAGTGACCTAAACTATACGTACGGTCACATCAAATTTTTGTCAGTTAAGTTTTTCTATAATGGGTCAGCAAACACACTTTTGACAGCTGCAGCAGCTGTTGACTCTTATGTCTTAAAATTTTAATTTCGGCTGTATAGTGCACAGTTGAACTCTGTAACTCCACTGGTGTTTCAGGTGTCCATGAGCGGCGGTAATGCTTACCATCAGGTGATCCGCCTGCTCGTCTGCTATCTATCACAGAAAAAAAAAAAACTCTTTTAGGCCAAATCGCCTCGTCAAACTGCAAGTACTGAAAACAATTAGATCAACTTATTAAAAATGCTTG